>ML834615.1:19220-49560 GCA_009831015.1 Picea engelmannii | reverse complement strand
TTGCAACTGGAAAACAAAGGAAGTTGGTGCTTCCAATGAATGTAATTCTTCAAGACATATAAGAAAAATCATTCCGTGGTTTTCTCCTGATTTGGTTTTCCACGTAAAACACTGGTGTACTATGTATGTGTGTGATTGTTCATTTCTTATTTCTCATTATTGGATAAAAATTCTACATTGATATAACACTTGGATTATTTGAAGAAAAATGATTATAATTACGCTATTGTTGATTCAGCCCCCTTTTCAATAATCCAACATTTTCATCTCCAGGATGCTCTATTATGTCACCTGGGACATCTTTGTGTTCCTTCAAGCGAGCGTGCCAAGATGATTTGGGAAGCGCACTATAGTCGGGTCGCTGGGCATTTTGGGGTCAAGAAAAAAGTGGCAATACTGCAGAAGTATTTCTATTGGCCAAACCTTCGACATGATGTTGGGAAGTACATCAGATCTTGCACTACCCGCGCCATTTCCAAACCGATCATCAAGAAGAAAGGCCTCTATACTCCGCTGCCTACCCCTAGTCAACTTGGGAATCCATCTCCATAGATTACATGTCATACCTTCCTTCTACTAAGCATGGAAATGACTGTGTTTTCGTGGTCATCGACAGATTCTCGAAGATGGCCATTATGGCGGCCTGCAAGAAGAATATCAAAGTAGAATCCACTGCTAAACTCTTCTTTAAATGAGTGTGGGTACACTTTGGGATCCCCCAGTCTATAATCTCCGATCGGGATAGCATGTTCCTTTGTACATTTTGGTCCAGCCTCTTGTCAATGCTGGACACCAACCTCACCAAGTCCACAGCTTTCCATCCCCATACTGATGGCCAAAAAGAGGTCGTTAACAGGATGATCATACACATTTTGTGCATGTACAACTCAAAGCATCCACACACATGGGATGAGAGACTGCCCTATGTACAACGTAGCTATAACTGGGCCCTCCACAACTCAACCAACCATAGCCCCTTTCAGGTGGGCTTGGGATTCCAACCACTATGTCCCATTGTCATAGCCATACCATTTGCAGCTACTCAGGCATATTTAGCTCATGTCCAGTTTGAATATTCCAAGGCAAACAACTTCATTGAGCGCATTCAACACATTCGTCAATAGGTTCATGAAATATTGGATAAATCCAATGCTAAGTAAAAGCAATGACATGATCAACATCAGGTGCAACACAACTTCCAGGTGGGCGACAAAGTGTGGCTACATTTGCAGAAGGAGCGCCTCGCTGGACCCCACCACAAGATTCACACGCTCTGATATGGGCCATACACCATCACCAAGGCTGTAGGGGACAATGCCTTCGAGATCATTATCCCACCATTCCTTGGTCTGCACCCAGTGTTCAATGTGGACCGCCTTCGACATAACTTTCCACCTCTACTAGACACATATGACATGGCAGAACAACTCACACCAACCGAGTTAAACCCAGACGGCATGAAACAATCCATAACTGATCAGATTATGGACAAATAGATCAAGAACACCCACCAGTAGAGGATCAAACTATATCGAGTTGTCAAAGCAGGCCAACTCCTTCACCAGGGCAAGTGGCTCACTCGGGACCAAGTTCAGCATAAGTTTCCTCATCTCATGGAGGAACTCAACGGAATGGGGACCATTGCTTCCTAAGGGTGGAGGAATGATACAGGTAGATATTGGTGGCCACCCTCCTATTCCACTTGGACACCCACCATTATTTCTTTCAGTTTTCCAGTTTCCTTAATTGTAGCACAATTTACTATTTTGGGAAGTTTTTCGGGTCCTAAACTTCCGGAGCCATTTTGAGGCCCTAAACGACGTTTTTTGGGAATCAACCGATCGACAAATATTAGTCTACTAAAAAACATGATATTTATTATTAGCAGTTGTATTCCTTGGATAGATCTTTCTAACAATGTATCATATGCATCAAACGAAGATAATATGCAAAAGTTACGACCTTGGGAAATTGATGTACCAATTTACCCCGACGGGGCCCATATTTTGGCGTTTCATCTCCTAGGGTTAGGTTTTTGGATGTTTAGGGTTTCCATTGTTTCTCAATAACATATATTCCTTCGAGCCTCATTGTAACACAGAGTTCAGAGGCCTGTGGCCACCACATCTCTTCTCAAAGATAAGCTACCAACGCCCTAGCTAGTTTATTTCTATTATGTCTGTAAACAAAGTGCAGTTCTTTGATATTGATGAAATGAAGTGTTATTTCTGCTGCATCTTTGTATTCATGGTTATTTGTGTATTCTGTTCCGTTCCTGCATAAATTCAGATCACATATAGACAACTGTATTCATGCACAATCTCGCTATCACCTTGCTAAAAGATTAATCGTTCTTAAAAATCTTGTCTCTAGAGTTAGTCGATTTTTTTTCTATTCAAGAAAAGAATGAACCCATCTTACTAGAGTCCTACAAGATAAAGGTTACTTATTTTGCAAATCAACAAATCCTTTCATGTCATTCTTCTCTTGAAAACCATAATCAAAACCAAGGATACCCCTTTTACTTAAATTTATCTTCCTTAAATTTATGATATTACCGACCATATATCCAAGATCTTGGCGAAAATAATATTAAAATCTTATTTAAGCCTCATAAAACACTCAAATTTAAAGGCATCAAAGATAAGACAAACCCACTCCATTGTGGTAAAACCTACATTTTCCAATAATCACTCCATCCAAACTTACCTTAAAGAACATATAATGAATACCCTTCACAATCACTTTCATAAATATGCAATTACAGAGCATTATCATAATACTAAACATCTCATTTATTTTGATCACACTAGAATCCTAGTGCCGACTCCTCATCATTCAACAAAAACCCTTGAAATTTAAAAACATCATAATAACTTTATCATGAAAATTAGTATAAACTTAGCCACTCTTAATGGCCCATTATCCAATAACCTCGTCATTTATTTCTAAACCCATTATCCAACAATTTCATTCTTAATTTCTAAACCCATTTTCATTCTCCTCTATTTACATCTTGCAATTATGTCTTTTATTTTTCCTTCCTTCCTTTATCCATTTTCTCTACTTTTAAATGTTTCCAATATATTTCCCATTATTTAATTATTCTTATCTTTTCTTTTAACTTTCTCAATAAATTTCTCCCTCCTTTAAAAAAAACTCTATGTCCTATTGATCTATCTATATAAAACCCCACCCAACTATATTGTATGCTATAGTTCTAATCAATAAAATTCCCCCAATCCTACATCCCCAATTAATCATTAATTTCCTCTTTTTATATAAAAGTGTAAATTAAATCCTAATCCATTGTTAAGTTCAATTTCTCTTCTCTTAATATACGTATTTATTGATTTTTTATTATTATAAACATAAATGGATATATTTTGCAATAGAAAATTGTTGCAGTTGTGTTGGTCAACATAATAATACAAAAAAATAAAGGTTAGACCCAAAGTTTGATGTTTTGAAATTGTCCAAAAACTTGAAGCTTAACTACAAAAAAAGCACGACAAACTTTCATAGAGGATTTAAAAAATGTATTGTTGATGTAAATGGCCAACATTAAACAAAAGTTACATAACATTTAAAATATGATATTAGGAAAATGCATGCTTGTTGTTGGATTCCTCCCGATTCTCTAGTACATCTTGAAAGTACTAGTCCATACCTATCATTTACACATCTCCATGCTGCTACTAGACAATCTCATCTTCTTTAACTTCTGAAACAACTGATCCAATAGACATAATGGATTTTGAAACAATATATTTGGAACTTCTAGCCAAATTCGAAACCTTTTATCGAAGGGTGATACACTCAACTTGTAGAGATTCCATTTCTCTCTTCTGACTGTGCATAATTTCCATAAAAAGTCATACTCATTTCTTATGAGTTCGTCCCAAGATTCCAATCTACCAGTCACAAGGAAAATGGAGTTCCTATTGTTTACAATAATAATTTCACGCCTTCCCAAAATCCAATGAATATATGTAGTTTCATATAATGGGCATCACCTAGAATGTGAGTGATCTTCCATACTGAATTTTTTATCCCTTCCAACTCTCATAGGCCACACTAGAAACATGCTACCATAAAAAATACCAAATCCCTTTTCCACCTCCCTAGACAAATTTCGACAGAGAATAGAAAGACCATCAATAACATAACAATTTCCATAGTAACTCAAAAAATTCACCTTCTAGTTTTCCACATAGAGAGGAGATGGCTTCCTAAGGATATTTAGAGAGACTAGGAGGGATTGATCCATGAATTCAATATCAATTCCAAGAAGCCACTAGAGCGAATCCTTTATCAACTAAACACCAGGGTCCCAAATTTGATGATGAGCAAGCAACTCAAGACACGGGGAAGGATGCACAACCTAAATTAATCCAACCCAAAACAAAGCAAGTCAATTGGGCTCATCTCTACTTAGAATAATCCAGGGGACAAACTTAACATCCAAAACCATTATCCCACCTACAATAATAATTGTGTTGTTTCACACTTGATTAGCCTACTTAAGCATTAAACAACCAATGTATGAAGTTACCTTGAGAGTAAAGAACCTTGAATGCCACTTTACCATATTTAATTTACCCTACCACTTGGAATGCTACTTGGCTTGCATACATTTCTTGATCATGACTAAGGTTAATGAGTTAAGGTATTGGGGAAGTGGTTACCCATTTTTGGTTCTAAGGACTCCACCATCCAAATGAGAGGCCATATTGGCCAATTGATCAACCTGTTGATTTAACTCCCTTAACACATGGTAATATTCTACTAATTCAAAGCTATTGGATTCCTTATGTATTTTCTAGATGATCCTTCCAAGTTTTCCATCATTCAAAGAGGAAGGATTACACATCAATTTGATCATTAAAACTGAGCCTCCATTGACAATTAGATTCTTTATTTTCCTTGCATCAAGGAGATTCATCCCCTCATAAAGTGCTAATGCCTTAGCCTGATTATTTGATGCTTTTCCCAAGTCCCATTCAAATATTATTTCTTGGTTTCCCTCGGGATCAAGGATGATACCCTAAGCACCTAACACCCTTATATTTTTTGAATTTTAACTAATAATGTTTTTTAATAATTTAGGACTTATCTAGTAATTCCTTAGTAGTATTAATTTTCCCCTTTTATTTTTTTTTAATATCCAAACCCTAGATCTTCTAATTCCCATCTTCATATAATTAATACCTTTTATCCTCTCCCCCACTTTTTATAATAATAATAATAATAATAATAATAATAATAATAATAGAAGTACCCTGGATGGGGTGGCATCTGGTGATCATGCAAGCTAGGAAGTTAATATCCCAAGCCACCACGCTCTTCCTCAGTCCCTTCCGCACGAGTAACATTCACTTGATGGGAATGGTGGTGTGTCTGCATTGGAAGCTAGCCTTAATGGCCCACTAAAAGCACGAGATAAAGTCTTCCTGACCTTTCTCTCAACTCGACCTTAATGGTGCTCTCCACTATCAATTCGACAACAAATATGGAGGTAAGAATTGGAAATTGTCTTATTTCTCATGTTCTTGTCTAGGTCCGGACTATGGATTATCCCTCCCATTCTAGTTTTTTCTCCTTTGGGAGTCCTCTCCTCCTCCTGGTTGCCATTTTTACCCCATCTTTCCCAATGCCTCGAGAAAGGGGAAAGCCCAAGTGGGGGTTGACCTACTACAAATTTGTTGCTCAACATCGACGTCCCAAACCCTCTTCTTAACCAATTCTTCCCCCCATCTCTCATGTTCACCCTATTGGTCTTCCCTTGAATAATTCACATGGCTTTGCTCAAAATTGGCTGGATGACGATCAACCCATGGCTTATGTTAAGGAAGAGTTCCCTTAGGCTCCTCCTCCGACACCTCCAAACTCTTTCCTCTTCTCTGCCTCCGATATATTGACTCCACCCCTCACTTCTAGTCATCATCATCTAGAAGGCGATTTTTCTCTAGGACGCTATCCCGTTGAAGAAGCAATTCCTATCGTGAAGCATGAAGAGGCAGCTCCACATGTTGATGATTCTCAAACACTTGCAACATCAACACCAACATTGCCTAGCACATGGCGCTTCTCAGAGGAGTATTTTCCACTAATCTTCGAAATGAGATGGGATGCAGCAGATCAACTTCATCGCCAGACTACCCTCTGTTGGCACTTGGACGCTCTGTTCGACGCCCTGTCAAGCGCAAATGCCCAACCTACTGCCAATCTTATGTTTGCTCTATAACCCTTAAATGATGATGTCAATCCGGGTTCGCCCACAGTCTAATTTCTTTTTCTGTTTTTATGTATCTCTTTTCAGGATAGCCATGGCTATAGATATGTTGTTGCATAGTCTAGGGTTTCCATATTTTCCTAATTTTAGTAACATTAGAATATTATGCCCACTATTTTAATTTATATGTATTGCACCTACCTCCAATTAACACCTATTTAATCTCATTAATGGTTACTATTCTCTACTATGCCAAGATTATGACTAATCTCCTGTGAAGTTTCTACTCAAAATGTTGGAAACATTTCAAAAATTATAAATAGTTTGCTTCAAGAAAATCTTCCCCAATCATGAGCAACTACAAAAATATACATTCTCATATACATGGATATTTCCTTTGCAATGATCTCAATAACATGCTTTCATAAATCTTCAAAAGACTCTAATATATGGGAGGAGGGAATCTTAGCCTACTCTTATACAATGGTATGATATTAGTTAAATCGCAACATAAGATTCCATCAATGGGAGGAATATACAAGAAACAATAAACCCAAAGGCTTGTAATAAATAGAGAATGAGAACCCTGCCTTTTGTTTCATTGCATCCAGATCATAATAAGTATTGTACATGGTGTTGGAATGTAATCCATTTAGGGTTACTTGGTTGAGTAAATATGAAACAATCATCAACATCATGTATATATACCTGTATCATATTAATGAAAAAAACATCCACGTTATCTTTATTTGTGCGCTCCAACAGTTGTATCACAGCATGAGTGTTTTCGTTTCCCTTCCCGTGTGAAACACATCTGACCAGTCCTGCCTGCTTGCAGTCTGCGCCCCTTTGCATTCCAGTCTGTCCATCTAGGAATTTCCTCTCCCCTCGCTACAAAAAACTTCTATCTGGCACCCTGGTCTATTCTTTGTCTTCTTTCCTGCTTGCATTCCTAGGGTTTATTCCAAGCGACTTTTTCCTCATAGTCGGTTCGAGTTCACTCACGTACTAGCTAGTTCACCTGCAAACACTGGTTAACCCGTCGACTGCCCACTTGCATAATCCTTCGCAAAACCCTAATTCACGTTGGTCTCACGCCAACCCTATGCAAAACCCTAACTCATTACCAGGTCTCTCTCTCACTCGAATCTCTCGGTGATTGTATTTCTAGTTTCAACACGCACAGACCCACTCATTCTCACACCCACAAAACAATAGTTTGACTATTCCATTTCTTCTCACCTTATTGTGTTGGACAATGGGTTGAATCACCCGGCAAGGTGAAATATGGGCGAGCTCACTGATTTCACTGATATCGCAACCTCAAGAGGAGACTCGTATCAAGTTTCTAGTTCGTGAGGTCGGGCTTCTTGGGATGGTAATGGTCTTCATTACATAACGTCCTTTCTGGTAAAGGTATTCATCTTCGGCACGTCCATTGTGAGCATTTGCATGTTTTGAATATCAACACTACTGCACTGTCCTCTCACATGACCTGGTCCGCAGCGCATGGTCGTGTCAAGAAGCTACTGCCATCGCTGATTTGAGCTCTACAAAACCCTAACAGATTATCATCATCCAACGCCAGAAGCGACTCTTCCCATCGTTCGAGCGAGGGTACGGATCTGAGCATTAAAAGGGGCCCTCGAATCAGTGTACAAAATCATCTCTCTCTCATATTTCATGTGACGGAAATTAGGCCCGCCTACGACCTAGCGCAAATGCATAACTGACCTTGAATCTATTTTTTTACGCAGAAATGTATGCAGTTTTAAGAAAATCAACACATTTGGATATGTGAAGAGCAATGATAAAAAATCCATCCATACCTCAGACCTCACATGGTACTCCAATAGTCCACCAAGTACTCCACGAAACCCTAATTCATCACACACCATTTGCAGGCTTTTGTTTTGGTGACTTGGATACCTTCCACGACTCATGTCTTTGTTGTCATTTAGCATTGCTTCAATGAGAAGACAGGAAGCAACGATTATTGTCCTCGCTTCGATATCTAAATTTATCGTGAGATAGATAGGCATATTACAATTGCAAGCTATGTGGTTAGTGCAAGTGAATTTACTAATATCCCTCGAGTGCAATAGAGAGGTGTGGGGATACAAGTAAGTCTTTAAGTCTGAGAAGAATCCAGATTCATATATAATTTGGTCTTGAAGATTTCTCTTTTGCAAGGGAAAATATTGCTCATGTTTTGGAAAGAAGATCGTTGGTTTTTTGGAGAATGTTTGAGACACATTCTCCAAAATCAAGTTATATTTGTAAGTTTACTTGTTTTTATGTAAATGGTGTGTTATCAACATTGGATTATTAACCTTAGAAAATAATTACCTAGGTGAGTGTGTAATATCTCCAACATTATGACATTCTTTAATAATCGCATAAGATTGAGTGTAATGAGAGATTATATGGCATCACACAAATTTTTAGAATAGTTTGGAAATGATACATTTTGATACAACATATATGAAGTGTGTGTGCAAAACAAGACCGTGTAGATACTACCAACAACTATAACATAACAAATTCTATTAAGGATCTTTACTACACTCTGGTGATTTAACATGTTTACTCGTAGTTGTATTGGAAAAGTTGGTGTCCTCTTCATTCACAAGTTCAAATCCAGAGGGGGGTAGGGTATGTATACCTCCGTAGACTTTACCAGTCAAATCGCTAGGCGGAGGGGGGTCCCTTGTCCCACAAATAAGGGGGTCTCATACACCAATTTTGTGTGGCTTGATCGTGACCTTAAAAATAGATTATTATTATTATTATATTATAAACTTGTTTCACATCACTTGAAATAGTCCATTTCTTGCATTTAGATTGCACATTGAAATTTTTTTTGATCCTAATGTAATTATTTCTTGTAAAGGAATTACAAACATGAATGTCACAAAAATAGGCATGGAAGTTTAACCCAGAGTCTACAAGGAAAAAATGATCAAACATTCTTCAAGTTGAAATTGTCTAAGAGTGAAATTGTAACTCCTTAATAAATGTCACTAATCAAAACAATCCATATCAAAAGTATTTAGATGATGCCATTTAATTGGTGTGGTGTTTGATTCTAACACTTGAAATTTATTCTCCTTGGTGTGTCGAAATTTCCATGGAATTATGTTTAATGTCAATTTTAACTAAGTGGGAAATTCTAGCTTTCAATATTGTATTTGAATCCTAGCTCATAAAGTTAACTCGTAAAGTCAACTCTAACCCATCAACCATGAATTGTTTATAAGAAAATGAATTAGAATCTCTCTTGCAAATGTTGCAAATAAAATCAACACAACCAAGTTGATATATTATATGATAGGCTTTGATTATAAAATCAACACATCCAAGTTGATTTACTATGCTGTGGTGAAAAACAAAAATGTTTAAAACTTCTATAAAAATATTGCTATATGATATGCAAAAATGTTTAAAACTTCTAAATCTCAGAAAAATATTTCTATATGATATACTTTGATGAAAAACATTTTGATAATAAAATCAACACATCCAAGTTGATGTACTATATGATATGCTTTCGTGAAAAACTTCTAAATTTGAGAAAAAACATTACTATATCATGAAGGAAAACCTTATCCTCAAGCTACTTCACCCCATTGTAGATTTATGTTAAATAAATCTACTTCACTCCATTGTAGATTTATCTTATATTATTTTGGTTTCAAATTGCATTACCTCTAATCATCACATCAACTTTTCCATCCTTGACACGCCTCAAGAAAGAATTATTGGCCATGAATTTTGGATTTACTTCATGGTAGTCACCAAAAATGCACAAGCATTTTATTTTCTAAACACAACCTTCAAGATGGTTTTATAAACCAAAATAAATAGCCAAATCTTGATATAGTAAGAGATTTATTCTTTCAATTATTGTAACACCCCCGTGCTACTAAAGCAAAAGCACACCAAAAGGTTTTTTCTTTCTTCGTAAAATAAGTCTACCACAATTGATGGCCTACTTCAAAATGAATCACTAATTCACATGTTGCTAAGTTGAGGATAAAAATCTTGTGCTCTATTTTTTTTTTTCACTCAAGCAATTTCTCGGATGAATAAAGAGGCATGCTAGTTTTGTAACACCCTTGGTACGATTGACATTGAATTAAGATTTCATTGTTAAAGTAAAATGAAGGGATTATACTAGGCGTCATACACACACTCATCACCAATTACCAATTCCATTTAAGAATGGTATCACATAGTCATAAGCCATAGACCATCTTATTTGGGGAAGCTTATTTATATTTTGTTATAAGATAGTCTCAAGCTACCATGATAAAACTGACCCAAAATCCTTATAAGATAGTCTCACGTTACCATGGGAAAATCGACCCAAAATCCTTAATAAATACTTGTCATCAAGAAAAAACAATTAGATCATATAATTGCATGATGACAATCATAAATGATTAATTGTAAACAATTTATAACCATCTTTTGGGAGAATTCTTGTTGACTTAATGTCATATTTAAAAACAATTACATCAACAAAATCACACTACATTGGGAGAATTCTTGTTGACTTAATGTCACATTTAAAAACAATTACATCAACAAAATCACACTTCATTAATACACTATGAGTGGTTAATAAAAAAAATGATTTTGTTAACTCTACTCAAGAAAGTCTCATCATGAAACTAGCTCATGGATAATATCTTCTACCACATTGTCCTTCTAAGTAAGAACACAAATTTGCAAAGGAAAGAAAGAAGGTTTACATCCTTGAAGTATTATGAATATAATCATGAAGTGATTCATTTTTGTTTTAGCTTGGAAGTACAATTTTTTTGATGGCATTTTTCCTCTAAACTTATTCAACAAATAAAGTGATTCACATTAAAAGAACACATTTCATATGAGCATTGTTTGCCTCTATCCATACACAAGTTTAATTTTCATGAACTCTCCAACTAGTATACTATGACGACAATTGATGGATGGATGGAATTCAAGGTGCTTTTACAAGAATGACATTCACAAGAACATTGGGTTGTATCTTATCTTGTTATTTAATCCAAATACAAAAGCATAACCATTATACAATCACATGACAATTCTTTATTAGGAAATTTTACCATGAATTCCTAAAACAAGGATGAAACCCGAAACACGTAGAGACACATTATAACAATAACATTCATGTTGAATGTACTATATGCAAAGCCAATTGCTCTTGTGATGATAGTCACTTTACATTCAAAGATTCATCCTAACTATGTACCAAAGTAAATATTCTTTGTAGCAATAGGGTTCAAGAAAAAATCATTTTATGAAAAGACTTAATGTCAAAATCTTAGCACCAAAAAGTATACAAACAAAACACTTAAAAACAAAGCCAAACATTCCTCTATTGATTGAAAGTACATATTAGGTACAAATCACATAAAATATAACCCATTGATCTTGAAGCTTGGTAGTGAAATGCTATTAAATTTTCATACCCAACATTATAAAATGAAGAAAAAAAATTGGCCAATTATAGATAACCATAATAAAATGACACATCCAAAATATAAATGTCAATGACCTCTATTTCAAGCCAAAATCAAATTGATTTGGTTAAGGAATGCAAGTTCATAAATTAACCTTATCCTATCCAAGAAATTAATTTAGGGTATGAAATGCAAGTTGATAATTAGTGCCCACAATGGGATGCCTTATTCCATCAAGGAAATCAATTTGGGATAGGAAATCCAAGTACATGATTCATGCTCACAATGGGATTCCTTGTTCCATCAAGGAAATAATTTTGGGATAGGAAATCCAAGGTCATGATTCATGATCATAATGACCTTCCTTGTTCTGTCAAGGAAATCGATTTGGGATAAGAAAAAGCAAGCTCAAAATTCATGTCCACAATGGGCAACAATTTTTCCTTCATCAAAATTGTTTCAATCGAGAAGAACAAAGTTCCCTGAAGGCTGTGACTTTTCCCTTTAAAAAATCGTTTTACTAATGGAATGATAACCCATATATTAAACACATAATGGGACATGTTTTATGTCTATGGAAAATCATGTATGTTTTCCATTCATTCTCAAATCAATAAGGCTACAAGGGATACACTTTATACAATGGATAATTTGCAGATGGGATCCTCCTTTATCATTGGTGGGCATTATCACAAGTAGATGGGCTCCATAGATGCTCTCCTCCCTCCTCTGCCATTATGGGATCATGAGGTCTATCTCAAGGGGTTGGTTGGGATCTTTGTATTTTGTGTGGGATTGAGTTCTAGAATATTGTATGTGTTATATGACCATTAAAATATACCATATATATATATATCCCCGATTTTAATCCCCATAAATTGTAATGTAATTGTATACATGTGAATTAGGCCGGCGAGTCGATATGATTAGGGCAAAGAGTCCATATTGATTAATATGGTCGGGGCCGAATTGTATATTATGTACATTGAAATAATTAATAAAACAGTAATCATTGGCTGCGATACAAGAGGGATGAAAATGATGGGGGGCTATGATTCCACAAGAGAGAGGGGTCCAAGGGGGATTTTAGTCATGGGTATTAATCCAAGCCACAGTTCCTAGTGTTATCATATAGAGTTGTAGGAGGGCCAAAAAGTCATTTTTCAGTTTTTTGTTGAGTCATAGGTTCTTTTTAGTTTTATGATTTCCTCCTAGAGTCATTTTTCAATTTTTGTTTTAGTAAACCAAGTGATTTTAGCATTATTCTAAGATCTTGTGGTGTGGTTATGTCCTGGGTCAAATTTTAGTTATTATGACAAAGAGTGTTAGTCCCTTAGAAATTACATACTTCTAATCATCATCATATCCTTGACATATCTCTCCCATAAGTTGTGTGAAGTACCTCCATTTGTCACTTTACTTGCTCATGTTGTCAGGTCTGTTTGTAACTTAAGTACTGTTGACTCACAAGTAGAGTTTGCAACGCCCTCAAAGTACCCATTTTCATTTAAAATAATCATTCAATTTATGACATGACAAGATTTTTTATTGTTTCAAAGATTATCTCTAACAACTTACAAGGATCATAAATTGCAAATCCTAACGGTTTCCTTGAAGCACTCAAAATCAAATTTTGGAGCAGGCGCTGCAAACTGTGACTAGCACTACAAACTCTGCTGCGAACTGGTGGCATAGGATAGTTACCGGTTCGACCACTTGAAGTTGTTACTAAGAAAAATGGAGATGTCAACAATTAAATCCAGGCTACTAGGTACTCCATGAACTTTCCCACCTTATTTTAAGGTCTAGAAAGGGTTGGGTGATTGTTTCTTTTGGTGGCGTTGTGAACCCCTGTCTAGCGATGTAAACGTTCTCAAAATTTGTTGATCAACACTAGAACTCCTTCCTTGCACCCTAAGTCTGGTATTTTTAAGCTATAAACACCATGTTTTTAAACTACCCTAGCCATTGTTCATTTACATCTGCATCGCTTGTCCAAACCTAGGTTTTCCAAAAACCCTTGCTCTGGCGATGCGAACTTTGCACAGTTAACCCAGTGATGTGAACTCTTTGTTCCAACACTCTCTGCAAAAAACCGTTTATTGCAAACTCGTTTTTGGTCCATATTCCTGGTCGATCTGATGAGATTAACCCCAATGGTAGTCATTTGAGTCCTACTTAAACGTTTTGTTCCTGTGCAAATATGAAATTCATAAAAATGTCATACAAAATCTGTTGGGCTTGTTTCACAAATGGTTTTTCCAGTATTCATTTTCCTTGTTTCCCCAATCTGAAAGAATACCTAATCTAATTCCTGGAGGGAAATTAAAACTTTAACTCACAAAATTCCCAGGCCCAACGATATTTCAAAGGAGTCTTGCCCTAAAACTCTAACCCCCTTTTCTCTGTTTCACATGTAAGAAATCATTTAAGCATTGTGTTGAGGTTTTCCCAGCTACTATTGATGGATAATCAACAAAAGAAGGCTCATAAAGGAGGGGGTATTGTGAGGAATGAGCCCTATGACATGCAATTGTTTTCTGTTGAACCCATGATCACAAAAGTCTTCCAGAGAGTGGGTTGTTTTAATTTATGTCAGAAAATGTAGAGGGGGCACCCCGAGGTAGCTAGGGAATTTTCCCTGAAATTTGATGGGACCAAGACCAAGGTTGGGATACTATAATTTGAGGTATCTGAAATGACCATAGAAACAATTATTGAAATACCTAATACCGGGGAGAGATGGTTTAAAGCCATTAACCTAAATGCATCCTTCTCCAAAGAATTCCTCAAACCATAATATCAAGGAGACAACTTGTCAAAAGGAGTGCCTAGGAACCATATCATTGAGGGTTTTGATAAGATGGTGAGGGTGATCGAAAGATACTTTACATGTGAAAGGATATTCAACATGATTTATTAGTATCACATAAGACTACTGCTTCACTTCATAGGCAAATATTTTATGAATCTTCCTTTTTATTTGTTTAGGAGTATTGGAAAAATGACCGACAGAGTCCATGCTAAATATAAGGAAGGTTGATGCAAGTGTTTTTCATTCAAGGCTGATTAAAATGCTTGTGATAGAGGAATTAAGGAAGAAAAATGTTGACTCGGAGGAATTCATTACTTATTTACACTTTCAATTAAATATTTCTCCTACTCCACAATCCAAGGTATAAAGCTCTCTTTAGGATGACATGACTGTACATGTAGGGATCAACAAGAAGAGGAAGAGCATGGGTATTGTTAAAGATGATGAAACAACAAAGGAACATGTAGAAGAAGGAGGATCTTCTCATTCCCCACAAAGATCGCTTTCACCTTTTCTTGCTCCCAGTCCAGTGGAGACCCCTTCAGCTAGAACTGTAGGCCTGAGAGGGAGAAAGTTAGCGTTCCCTTCACCCTCTGCTGCAGACAAGGTCAAGGCTAGGAGACCTTTTACTAGAGCATCATAAAAACAAGAAAGCATTGTGAAGGAAGACATAGTGAGAGTCCCCTTCCAGAGAAAGGGAAAAAGTGTACCTATCAAAGAGCCCATTGAAATAGTAGACATTCCTCCAAAAAATCCTATCTTTAAGAGGCTAAACATACATCTTAAAGAGGCAAGGACTGAAATTGTGAAAATAAAAGGGGAGGGGTTGGTTGAAAAGAAGAAGTTAAACGATCTTATGGATATGTATCTTGAAACTATTGACAAGGCCATATTTGCAACAAAAAGGTTTCAACCTCTCCAGAGGAAAATCATAAATTTATACAGACAAAATAGAGCTTGTCAGGCTCAGATCAGAAAAATAAAAATGGAGTTGCAACCTTTTAAGGAAGAGCTAGCCAAGAGGAATTTGTATGTGTAGGCCCAAGTTGCCACAAGAAGGAGTTCTAGACTCAGAAAATAAAAAAGATGAAATGCCTTAAAACAATTTCAGTTTTGGATAGTGCATGTTTTTTTCATTTTGAGATTTTGGTGAATAATGATGCCTATGAATTAAATTTTTCACTCATATACCGGATCATGACTTTTTACAACATCTCTAACTCTGAAGATGGTTTTTGCAGTGTTTTGCATCTCTACTAGATATGTTAAGAAGCTACAGGAAAGTTCGCAACGCCTGGTGTTGCGAACTAGCTTATACAGTCAGGTGATGCGAACTTCGTTTCAAACTAGCTGGTACAATTGGCGCTACATAATTTGTCATGAACTCCTATTCTAGAGGTTTCAAAAGGATTAGTTGTTTCCATATGGCTAGAGGAGTATGTGACAGCTACTTGAATATCAATTGAAAGCTAGTGGGACACCTGATAGAAGAAGATGCGCTGAAGGGACACTTCATCAGTCATATTAAAGATGTTAGCGTAGTGGCCAACATTAGCCTAGTTTTTAGCAATTTTTTTTATTTTTGTTGAACAATTGTAGTTACTCCAGCTTCAAACGTGGGAATCCTATGCTAGAGGGTGGGATTCGAGTTGTAAAGTTATCGTTCACAACCTAGGATATAAAATAGGCATTATAATTCATTGAGGGGGTTCGAATGGTTATTATGAGACTCTTTTTGTAATGTTGTGATGTAATAGAGCCATCCCTGGATTTTTATGTATCAGACTTGAGAATTTTTGTTTAATAGAAGTCAACTTCCTTCCTACCATATTAATTTTTTCTTACTCTGATTTTACTGTCATTTGAATGCTTCATTTGATATATTATATCCGTATTACAATGGAGGTTTGATTGTGATGTTGTTATAATTTTTATCAACGTTTAGCTTTGATTAAAGAAGTTCTTCTTTCAAAATATTTTCTTCATTGGTTTGCTAGTACTTCCTAATGCTAATAGTAGAATTATTTCATATTCCTCACTACAGTCTTCCACATATCCACCTTACTCTTTAAAACTCTGATCTAAGTTAACCAAGACCTCATTTGTTGATGCATTTTATGTAGAACTTTCTATGATATACATTGTTGTGCCGAGTTTTGATCCATTTGACACCTTATCTTAAAATTCACCTTACAAACATATAGATGGGTGCTAAGCTTACACTTTAGAAGTCAAAGTGTGACTTTCAGTGCTAACATTCTTGGCTTCGTTGCCAGGGACAGATTGAAAAATTTTCCCTGGGTTGAACGACAAAGAAAATATTGATCCTGAAGGTGCACAATGATCAATGAATTGAATTGAAGACTGTAGATTACACCTAGAGAATCCATTGTTTAAGTTGTGGCTCTTAAAGGTAGAAACACAAGGTCTACTCCACATCTACCTCTGGGTACACTTGAAGCGGACCTAGATAAAATCATCAAGAAAGGAAAATATTCTCAAGAAGGATTTTCAGCTGCTGTTTCAGGTACTACTAGAAACGTTCCTAATTATACTTTTAAAACACCAATAGTTGTATCTAGTGCTTCTCTTTTACCTTTTTTTGAAACTCCTAAAAAATTAAATATTGGATATTTCCCTGTAGAGTATTCCTTTTTTCCCCTCCAGTTGAAAGAATAAATCTTTGAAAATTTTGAAGTGCTTTCCTCACCTGATGTTGTAAGTTGGTTTAGACTTGAGAGTCTAGAGGATTTTCCTACCCTAGCTTATCCTTCTCCTCCCTCTTTAAAACTTGTTGTGACTGTTATCCCCCACTTTAGGGATACTAAAGAGATTATGTCTCGAGGCCCACAGGTCCTAGACATGGAGTACCGAGAGCCAGATCTGCTTGAGCATGTCCCTGGAGGGCCCATCTTTTCTTTTCTTCAATGCCTCCACCTTGTCAGAAACAAAAACATCCATCACTTCGACCTGGTCCTGTAGCAGAGATGGATCTTTCTCCATGAGGTAATGAGTCCGAGTATCATGGTATGTGTCACTCTAATCCTTAAAACCTTTGAATATTTTCATTCAGTTATTTTTTTTTCTAACGAGTGCTTGGATCTTATACCTATCCACTTGACCATGTCTGTGGGGAATGACATGATTCCCTAGTAACCTTGTGCCCATAGGTTTTTGAGTTGCCACTGGGGGATTCATGAAAAGTCATCATTTTCTCCCATCATACTTACTACTTTCCATATTACTCTCGCTCATCCATCCCATTACATTGGTTCGGGCATTTGGTTGGCCAATTATTTAAGGGTTGTACCTTATCTTGTGGGAAGAAGGGGCTAAAGACCCAGAGGGTAAAAGCAGTTGGAAAAAGATAAAAGCCTAAAAAATAAAACCTCGAGATGCTTCACCCAGGGATCCTCGAGAAACCAGTAAAAGGATTCTTAGCAAGAAATAGAGGGACCCATAAAAAATAAAACAAGACCCAGTTAGAGGATAGGGGGTCTCATCATGAGCCATCCTATTAGGTCCATGGGCATCTAGCGGTATGACACTACTAGAAGATGGTTACCATGCTATTGTAGTGGCTCTTGGTGGCATATATAAGATAAAGAGGGTCTCATCAGGAGCCAACCTTCTCATCTCCGTGAAAGTGCTTGTGGGTAACATTGCCACCACTGGTCACCACGCCAGGGAAGTGTCCCCTGATTAGCTTCTTGAAAGAAAAAGCAATAAAGAATAAAGATAAAAGGCATGAATGGGATTGGAAACACTTGCATCTAGGACATGTGCAACTCACCCTCTACAGAGGAACCCACATGTAAGCCATGCATTTCCATGTTATCACCGCACCCCTTTTCCAAACATGCCTTATCCACCTCATCCACTAACATGAATTGGATTTGATTTCTCCCGTAAACTTCCCACATCTAGTGAACACTAGCCCAATAGGACGCCCTGTCACTTCTTCCAAACTTGGCTTGTAGATTAGTATAATGTCTTTGAGCACTTGACTGGGTAAAAGGGGTTTTATGCACATGTTTAATAAAATTGATGATTGGATGTGATTGACATTGCTATGATCCTTGTGACTTATGATCCCATGGAGGGCGTATATGTTTATGTGTAGGATCATACCCGACCAACAGGTACCATGTTGGACAAGTACACATGGGGAGATGATTAGTTCGGACCTCCATGGGGATGAGAGCCCACCAGATGGATGCTGAGACCCCAACAGGGGGCAGAGACAAGTCAAAGGGTTTTCACTGGGGAAGAGGAGGACGTTCCACTAGAGGCAGTTGAGCAGACCTGTACCCAGGGCGGTTGTGCCTTTTCTACTTTGACGTTGGCCTTGAAGGCCATAACGTCACCCAGGACATTCATGGCATCATCCAACATTTGTGGAGGTTTTGGGAGGCAGTTTTGGCACATGTGGCTTGTTCCGGAGGCCCAATGAAGGCTGACGTTTTTCTCTAGGAGGCCAATGTTGCCCTAGAAAGGGATAACGTCACCCTAAAAGGGCATGCCATCCTCATTTTTAATTGATTTAAGGTTTGATTATGACATTTAATGTAAAAACAATATTATTATGCATTTTGGCCATGTCATCCTTTTGGTGAACTAAAATTAAATTAAGGTCATTGGTATGGTATAAATTGAGTGTTTTAACTCTCATTTTCTCATCATATTTCACTCACACTTGTGTGAGGTCTGAAATTTGCGCCCTCTTTAGGGTTTTTGGCTGAAATTACTAGTGCGAACTTGTTGAAGGAGGCTTTTCTTGGCTATTTTTGGCATTTTCTTGGTGGAAGGTTCACACTTAGGGTTTGGCATTGATGATACTTGGTGAATGTAAGTTAAATTCTGCAATCCTTCCCTTACTTGAATGGTTATGGTATTTTTACTTTCATTTTGTTAATGAATTTTATAGAATAAAGCCTAGGAAACAAACCAAGGAGTTCTTACCTTTTGAAGGCATTGCTAGGGCCTTGCCATTGCAATACTGTAACACCCTATTTCCCCCAGCTTGTAAATATAACTGGACCGGCCAATAACTATGGAAAACTCATAAAGATGAATATGTGATGTAAATGGACCTTGAGGAAAAGGTCAATGAATGTGAATAACATTTTGAATTTATTGCAGGACTGCTGAGAGGGGATGTGAAAAAAAAAGAGACCACGATGGCGGTGGAAGGCACCTAAAAAGGTGGCATTAACTTCCACCGAGAATTAATACCGTATTTGGACTCCACTGGCCCAGAGAACCAAAAGCAACTCGCTGGCCCCAAATTTAATGTCTCAGAGGCTGGTAGGCGAACGACTTGATGAGGGATGGGATGGTGAACCACCCATCCGTAGAGCCATCAGGCCTGATCGACGCAAGGATAATCATGCCACACACAACCTCACAAGAGGATAAGGCGTATGGAAGAAGCGATTGGGAGGGGAGACGCGGGGGGAACTCTGGCATTACGCAGAGTGAGTGATAGCAGAGAGGAAGGATTGCAACGTTCGCTCCTGGTCACTGGCAGACAGGGAGACGCAGTCTCAGAGCATTGTGGTCTCATCTCGAGGGTGGCTAGTGGTAAATCCGTCGGGAGTCATTGAGCCTACGGTTGAGTGGAAACGAGCACCCCTCTCAGTAGTTATACCCACTTCTGGTGATATTTCTGATAAATGTTTTACATATTGCGTCTTGAAATTCATATACTGATATATATGCTCGTAGAAATGTGAAATTATGAACGATTACAGTATAAGAATGTCCGTGCAGTGTGTTGATAAGAGATAATAGATATATGCTTATAATAGGAAGTCCCCGCGTGGCTTACACTGATAAATGAATTTAGTTATGCATGAGTTGAATTAAGTCAGACTTCCAGTCCATCCTCGGGAGTTTGTTGCCTTTGCCTGTTTCTAGGAAGGCCCCGGAATAGAACTCTTCACAGAGTTTCCCTTCTTAGAAAGGCTTTCCAAGCACCTCGAAAAGGGACTTGAATGGGCAAGTCTTAATAACCCTGTACGAGGAGGAATGGTCCTCTTAAGGTTCCGAGATAGAAGTGTAGGGATAAGTAACAAATCGACGAACGAGATCTCATCAGATGACTCATAGCCATTCACGACCGTTAGATTGACGAAAGTAACAAGGGCATTACATACCTTGCCCCTTTTCCCCTCTATCTTCGTGAACAACGAGGAAATCGGGATCGTAGATCCCAATGCCCAGGAGAACATTTGGACCATTGATCTTTCCACATCCACAAAGAAGTGGAAGAATGCACAAGGTGGGACAATCTGAGCTGTTGGATCTCATTCAGAAATCCTGTCAGCCGTTGGATCGGGTTAAGACGCTCGGAGCTTAGTCTCTGGAGTGTGCGCAGGAATAATGGATCTAGACCGTTAGATCTTGGTCCATTTACCCGTCAGCCGTCAGATCGGACAGGAGGTGCACGAGGTTTAACCCTTCTCACCCCAGGAAGAAGTCCCGACCTTCATCGGGATATCGACGTTCGTGAAATCGGGAGTCACGAGAACAAAAGATCGGGAATTTACATAGTAAAAGTCTCGGGAAGGATCTTGGCCGTCCATCTAAGAGAGGACGTGTGTCACACGATCGTCCATTCCGGAGATCTGGGCACTAGACATTGGGATATCGACATTCAGGAAATCAGATTTCCTGAGGTCGAAGGAATCGGGACATCATAAGTCTCAAAATCCCAGAGAGATCAGAACCGTCCATCTTGAGGGGGACGCATGGCAGCAATCGGCGCCATCAGGGAAGGGCTCGACAGGAAGTTGCTGATCGGTGTTTGGGTCATCAGGATATCGGGGATCCTGGTGACAAAGTGTTTATGCATTTTGGAGTCGCGAACCGTGAAACTCCGATAAGTGGGAGCCAACTATTAGCAGATTAGGGAAGGAGGAAAGCTCCATTGTGTGGGGGCCAGCTGTCATCCAGTCGAGATTCGGAGAATCGGGAATCACGGGGATGAGAAGTCCATACGTGGTGAAACTCCGAAGTCCAAAACCCCGACGAGAGGTAAGGTTGTGGTCACGGGGACGTTGGTCACGTGGACTAAAGACTTAGCCCGGGAGGCTAAGGCAACAGAGGAGCATGTCGGGAATCGGGGATCGGTGAACCAAGTTGTTGGGACATCATGAGTGTTAAAACCCTGATAGGAGGAATCCCGATAGAAGTATATGACTGTGGTCATACGAGAGGTGGTCGCATGGACCAGGGCTTAGCCAGGAGGGCTAACGCTTGAATGGCGCGTTGGGATTCGAGGGATCGCGGATCCTGGGGACAAGTGCATTTTGGCACTTGAAAGTATGAAACCTTGGTAGGAGGATATAAGGCCGCGGTCTTATGAGAGTGGTCATATGGACCAGAAGGCATATCCAAGAGGGGCTAAGGACGGAAGAGAGATCATCGAAGATTCGGGAGCTCCGTGATCGAGAGTCCAGATTTTCGTGATGGTAAACCCCGATGAATGGAAGAGATTCTGTCAGAGGATCTCAGGATCTGTAATGACCGTTAGATGTGGAAATAAGACGTTAACTTAAGCCAGGACGTGGATTATGCTTTAGGATAAGCAACGAGTAGATATGGACAACCAGAGTCCACCCGCCCAGATCTACGGCTGAGGATGCATTCCAGAGCCTCCTTGTCATTCTGCCTTTAATAGGGGGGGGTCGGGAATAGTGTGGCGTGTGAAGTGGGGCCCCTCCCTGTCATGACGACGACCGTGTCGCGTTTCCCTCTTTCCACCTCTATGCCACCTAACCGCGCAATGGGGTGTTTCTCATTGGCTGTTCTCTACCCCTGTTGAGGTTTGTTCCTATTGGCCATTCGCTGACCCCATAGGGATTCATCCCCATTGGTCGCTCGCTAGCCCTGCCGGGGTTCGGTGGTTGCATAGTCGAATGTTTGGACATTACTGTAGCACCGAAGCGTGAAGTACAAAAGACGCTGCATTCAAATTGAACCGTGAACATAACCCACGATCACATGGGAATAGAGAAGGAGAGAGAAAGAGCCAGCTTACACTGGGTCTCCATGGTTATTTAGGGGTTCGAGTCCGATAGAGGACCGGAAAAATTTGATTTAGGTAGTGGGTATGTTACAAAGTGGTATCAGAGCATGGTTACAACACCCGACCTGATTGGGCTTATGCACGAGTCCCGCATAAAATCCATTCGAAGCATTCTTATGAGGAGTAACCCCCTTGACTTAACTCTCTTGTCCAGGATTAAAAACTTGGAAAATTAGAACTCGACTGTGTATGCATGTGAAAGATTTATGAATTTATGCGCAAATTATAAAAATGAATTTAACTCTGGACTAATAGGCAACATTTGTATTTTCACTCAAGTGGACGATCAACCGCGGGAATCTACAGACACAGTGTATGGTGACTCACCAAGAGGTGGGAGAAGGCTCCCACAACAGAGACAAGGAGTTTGACGAAAAAAGAGAAATAGGAACCCCTCCAGACCTAGCTGAGACTATGAGGAGTCTCATGGTCTAATTGCAAAGCTACAAGGCTGATAATGAAAGGATGATGAAAGAACAAGAAAAGCAAATCAAAATTAATCTAGTTCTACTGCAAAGCTTATCCGACCTACAATGACAAATGCAACATGAACCTGAGATGCAGAATCATGGTCATGTCAGTGGCCATACTGAGAGAAGCACATCTAGAAAGGTCCACCCCAGAGGTAAAGGACCAGTGCCAGACGATTCCACTGAGAAGGAAGCTGGTGATTTAGAAGGCTCTTCCAGCAGCAGGACCAGTTCCTATTCTCGCAGAAAACAGAAGAAGCAAAAGACTTCCAAGAGTCATAAATTTGAGGAATTCAGGAAGGCGAAACCTCCCTCCTTCGACAGTGAGATAAAGAAGGGAGAGGAAGCCGAGGCCTGACTACTTGGACTGAAGAAATATTTCAGAGTCCATGATTTTTCAGAGAACTTGAAGGCCCGAGTGGCCTCTTTCAATATGAATGGAAAGGCTTCCATCTGGTGGGAAGACCTTAAGAATATGAAAGGGGTCCACGAGGAGGACCTGTCTTGGAAATGGTTTGAGAAGTACTTCCGAAAGAAGTATTTGTCGGAAAGATATTTCGACGAGAAGGCTAAAGAGTTTTATGAACTCAAATTGGGACAACTTACTATGGAGGAGTATGTCAACAAATTCCTCGACTTACTGAGATATGTACCCTACATCAAAGCAGAGAAGGCGAAGGCACAACACTTCGTTAGTGGGATACCCAAGGAATACCGGAACCGAATTGAATTTGACGAGCCAAAGACCTTAGAAGACACTATACGAAAGGAAACATATTGTCATGAACAATATGGACATTGGGCAGAGTCTCGTGGAGACTGGAAACAAAAGAATGGTTCGAGATTTCAGAAAAAAGGGAGCAAATCCTCAGGATTTAAAAACTACAAGAAGAACCCCATAATGAACTATCCATCCCAGAGTGTACTCCAACAGAACTTTCCCTCGGTGGACGGAAACAAAACTTCTGGACCTATACCAATGAAAACTAATAACCCAAATAAAGAACTTCTGAAATGCTGGGGTTGCAGAGAAGAGCATCTCCTGAGAGACTGTCGACATCGACAACAGAACAGTCGAAAGGTCTATAACATTTAGGAAGCTACCACAGTCAATGATGTGGCAAGGAGTGTGCCACAGATCTATGCAGCATTGGATAATAACCAAGCTGACCACCAAGCTTCAGTAGTGGAAATAGAAGGTATGATTTTCAACCATCTGGTGTCTGTTTTGATTGACCCTGGTTCAAATTTGAGTTATATAGCCCCTAAAGCTGTTGATAAGTGTAAGCTACAACCATGAAAGCAAAATAATCCATGGTTGGTACAGTTAGCCACTGGCACCAAAAGAAAGGTAGTAGAGGTCATACCAGCCTACCAACTAAGGTTGGGTAAATTCCCCACCCAAGCAACCCTTAATGTATTACCCCTGGGATCATACGATCTGTTGATCGGTATGGACTGGCTGGCTGCCCATAAAGCCAAATTGGACTGTTACCATAAAACCTTATAATGTGTGAGCAAAGAAGGACAAAGGATAACCCTCCAAGGGATCCGAAAACCGGTCTCGGTGATACAAATATCAACCCTGCAAATGAGAAAGTATTGCTGAAAGGGATGTCCCCTATATGCAATACAGGTACTGAAAACAATCAAAGGCGCTAAACCAAGCCCCGATGACCACCCTATCCTGAGAGAATATAGAGATGTGTTTTCAGAAGAGGTACCGGGTCTACCTCCGAGAAGAGACATTGACTTCTCGATAGAACTCGCACCAGGAGTGGTGCCGGTGTCTAGAACACCCTACCGGATGAGCACACCTGAGTTAGTTGAACTCAAATTGCAATTGAAAGAAATGATGGACAAGGGTTATATTTGACCCTGCGTGTCCCCATGGGGAGCACCGGTCCTGTTTGTGAAAAAGAAGGATGGCACCCTTAGACTGTGCATAGATTACATACAACTTAATAAAGTAACCATAAAGAACGAATACCCCTTGCTCAAGATCGATGATCTATTCGATCAGTTGGGAGGTGCGTCTGTTTTCTGAAAAATTGACTTGAGGTTGGGATACCATCAAGTCCGAATTAAGGGTGAAGACATCCATAAAACTACTTTCCGGACATGGTATGGTCATTATGAGTTTGTGGTAGTGCCATTTGGGTTAACCAATGCCCCTGCCACTTTCATGTGCTTAATGAACAATGTACTCAGTAAATTTCTAGATAAATTTGTACTAGTTTTTATTGATGACATTTTAATCTACTCTAAGAATAGAGAAGAACATGAAGAGCATCTTAGACTTGTGCTACAAGTGCTAAGAGAGCATCAACTCTATGCTAAATTCAGCAAGTGTGACTTCTTTCAAAAGCAAATACGTTACTTGGGACATGTTCTGTCCGAGGAAGGGGTGGCAGTAGATCCTGACAAGATCAGGTCTATCATGGAATGGCCTACCCCAAAGGATGTCTCAGACATCAGATCCTTTATTGGATTGGCGTGATACTATAGGATATTTATAAAACATTTCTCCAAGATTGGTTGTTCAATCACTTCCCTCTAGAAGAAGGGGACAAAATTCCTGTGGACACAACAATGTGAAGAAAGATTTCAAACCTTGAAACATCTACTAACCCATGCACCCATGTTGAAAATCGCTGACCCAGAAGCATACTTCCTTGTGTGCACAGATGCCTATAAGGAAGGGCTCGGAGGAGTCCTTATGCAGGAAGGAAAGGTGATCTGCTATGAATCCCGAAAATTGAATGAGCATGAAGTCAACTATGTGACTCATGATCTAGAACTAGCTGCCATAGTGCATGCGTTGAAAATGTGGAGGCATTACCTCCTTGGAAGGAAGTTTGTACTTATGATGGATCACTGTGGATTGCGGTATTTGTTTGATCAACCCAAGCTTAATGCTAGACAAGCCAGATGGATGGCCCTCCTTAGCGAATTTGATTTTGAAATCAAACACATTAAAGGGAAAGAGAATAGGGTGTTCGATGCCCTTAGCAGAAGCATGAGAAAAATTCACCTGGCAGTGGTGAGTACCTGCGAGACATATGTCAAGACCAGAGTCAAAGAGGCACAAGAAACAGATCCCTTCGTTCGAAATGTGACCCTGTACCTACAACAAGAACATGTTGGAGAAAAATATGAAGGCTACTAGATGACCGAAGGAGGTCTGCTCACCTATAGAGATAGAATGTACATTCCAAATCGTGATGACTTGAAGAGGTTCATCATGGATGAACTACACAAAAGACCCTACACTGGTCACCTAGGATACCAGAAAATGATCACTGCCACCTGGAAACAATTTTATTGGCCTGGATTGAAGAAAGACATAGCCAAATATTTGGCCCAATGCATAGAATGCTAACAGGTTAAAGCGGAACATCAACACCCAGCTGGACTACTACACCCTTTACCCATCCCAGAATGGAAATGGGAGACCATCTCCATGGATTTTATCACTGGATTGCCAACTTCAACCAAACAAAATGACGCCATTATGGTAGTGGTGGATAAACTGAGCAAGTCTACTCATTTCATCCCCGTCAAATCGACCTGCAAGGCGATAGATATTGCCCAGGTATTCATGAAAGAGGTGTTCCGACTGCACGACATGCCGAGAGAGATAATATCTGACAGAGACACAAAATTCACTTCCAATTTCTGGAAATCACTGATGGCGGGTTTGGAGACCAAGTTGTTGTTTAGCACCACCTATCACCCTCAAACCGATGGACAGATAGAAAGAGTGAATCAGATATTAGAGGATAGGTTAAGGATGCATGTAATGCATCAACCCAAGAAATGGGAAGACTACCTGCCATTGGTAGAATTTGCCTACAACAACGGCTACCAAGCATCCTTAAAGATGAGTCCCTTCGAGGTCCTCTCTGGTAGACAGTGTAATACACTAGTCAGCTAGAGTAACCCTGTAAATAGGATTTCTATTGGACCCGATATGTTGAAAGAGATGGAACAACAAGTGACTCAGATAAAAAAAAATTTGAAGGTCGCTCAGAACCGACAAAAAAGTTATGCTGATCAAAAGATAACTCCAAGAGAGTTCAAAATGGGAGACCATGTATATCTCCGAATTAAGCCCAAAAGGATTTCCCTGAAAATGGGAGCTTGTGCCAAGTTGGAACCCCGGTATTGTGGACCCTTTGAGGTTCTAGATAGAGTTGGACATGTAGCCTATTGGCTAACACTTCCTCCCACAGTAAAAGCACATAATGTTTTCCATGTTTCATTATTGAAGAAATATGTACACAATGATAATCATATAATTGACTGGTCTGTGATCCAGGTGGAACCGGAGGGAGAATTTCTACCAGAACCCCAATGCATACTGGACAGAAAGGAAACCCCGCTCTGGAACATAACCATTTCACATGTCAAGGTGCAGTGGAAACATTTTGGTCCAGATGAGGCTACATGGGAAATGGAGGATGCCATGAGACATGCATATCTGATTTTGTTACTTCTATACATGCAATTCATGTTAGTAGCTAAGAAAATCGAGGATGATGCTCCTTTTTAAGGGGGAGGGAATTGTAACACCCTGTTTTTCCCAACTTGTAAATATAACTGGACTGGCCAAGAACTATGGAAAACTCATAAATATGAATATGTGATGTAAATGGACCTTGAGGAAAAGGTCAATGAATGTGAATAACATTTTGAATTTATTGTAGGACTGCTGAGAGAGGATGTGCAAAAAAAAGAGACCACGATGGCGGTGGAAGGCACCTAAAAAGGTGGCATTAACTTCCACTGAGAATTAATACTGTATTTGCACTCCACTGGCATGTAGAACCAAAAGCGGCTCGCTGGCCCCAAATTTAATGTCTCGCAGGCTGGTAGGCGGACGACTTGATGAGGGATGGGATGGTGAACCACCCATCTGTAGAGCCATCAGGCCTGATCGGCGCGAGGGTAATCATGCCACACACAACCTTGCAAGAGGATAAGGCGTATGGCAGAAGCGATTGGGAGGGGAGACACAGGGGGAACTCTGGCATTACGTAGAGTGAGTGATAGCAAAGAGGAAGGATTGCAACCTTCGCTCCTGGCCACTGGCAGACAGGGAGACACAGTCTCAGAGAATCGTGGTCTCAGCTCGGGGGTGGCTAGTGGTAAATCCGTAGAGAGTCACTGAGCCTACGGTTGGGTGGAAATGAGCACCCCTCTCAGTAGTTGTACCCACTTCTGGTGATATTTCTGATAAATGTTTTACATATTGCGTCTTGAAATTCATATACTGATATATATGCTCGTGGAACTGTGAAATTATGAACGATTACAGTATAAGAATGTCTGTGCAGTGTGTTGATAAGAGATATATTCTTATAATAGGAAGTCCCCGCGTGGCTTACACTGATAAATGAATTTAGTTATGCATGATTTGAATTAAGTCAGAATTCCAGTCCATCCTAGAGAGTTTGTTCCCTTTGCCTGTTTCTAGGAAGGCCTTGGAATAGGACTCTTCACAGAGTTTCCCTTCTTAGAAAGGTTTTCCAAGCACCTCGAAAAGGGACTTGAATGGGCAAGTCTTAATAACCCTGTACGAGGAGGAATGATCCTCTTAAGGTTCCGAGATAACAGTGTAGGGATAAGTAACAAATCGACGAACGAGATCTTGTCGGATGACTCATAGCCATTCACGACCGTTAGGTTGACGAAAGTAACAAGGGCGTTACATACCTTGCCCCTTTTCCCCTCTATCTTCGTGAACAACGAGGAAATCGGGATCGTACATCCCAAGGCCTAGGAGAACATTTGGACCATTGATCTTTCCACATCCACGAAGAAGTGGAAGAATTCACAAGGTGGGACAATCTGAGCCGTTGGATCTCATTCAGAAATCCCGTCAGCCGTTGGATCGGGTTAAGATGCTTGGAGTTTAGTCTCTAGAGTGTGCGCGGGAAGAATGGATCTAGACCGTTAGATCTTGGTCCATTTACCCGTCAACTGTCATATCGGACAGGAGGTGCACGTGGTTTAACCCTTCTCACCCAAGGCAGAAGTCCTGACCTTCATCGGGATATCGACGTTCGTGAAATCGGGAGTCACGAGAACAAAAGATCGAGAATTTTCATAGTAAAAGTCCGGGGAAGGATCTTGGCCGTCCATCTGAGAGAGGATGCGTGTCACGCAATCGTCCATTCCGTAGATCCGGGCGCTAGACATTGGGACATTGGCATTCAGGAAATCAGAGTTCCTGAGGTCGAAGGAATCGGGACATCACAAGTCTCGAAATCCCAGAGAGATCAGAACCGTCCATCTTGAGGGGGACGTGTGGCAGCAATTGGCTCCATCGGGGAAGGGCCCAACAGGAAGTTGCTAATCGGTGTTTGGGTCATCGGGATATCGGGGATCCTGGTGACAAAGTGTTTATGCATTTTGGAGTCGCGAATTGTGAAACTCCGATAAGTGGGAGCCAACTATCAGCAGATTAGGGAAGGATGAAAGCTCTGTTGTGTGGGGGCCAACTGTCAGCCAGTCGGGATTCAGAGAATCAGGAATCACGGGGACGATAAGTCCATACATGGTGAAACTATGAAGTCTGAAACCCCGACGAGAGGTAAGGTTGTGGTCACGGGGACGTTGGTCATGTGGACTAAAGACTTAGCCTGGGAGGCTAGGGCAGCAGAGGAGCATGTCGGGAATCGGGGATCGGTGAACCAAGTTGTTGGGACATCACGAGTGTTAAAACCCCGATAGGAGGAATATCGACAAAAGTATATGACTTCAGTCATACGAGAGGTGGTCGCATGGACCAGGGCTTAGCTAGGAGGGCTAACGCGTGAAAGGCGCGTCGGGATTCGAGGGATCGCGGATCCTGGGGACAAGTGCATTTTGGCACTTGAAAGTTCGAAACCCCAATAGGAGGATATAAGGCTGTGGTCTTATGAGAGAGGTAATATGGACCAGAAGGCATAGCCAGGAGGGGCTAAGGCCGGAAGAGAGCTCATCGAAGATTCGGGAGCTCCGTGATCGAGAGTCCGGATTTTCGTGATAGTAAACCCCGATGAACAGAAGAGATTCTGTCAGAGGATCTCAGGATCTGTAATGACCATTAGATGTGGAAATAAGACGTTAACTTAAGCAAGGACATGGATTATGCTTTAGGATAAGCAGCGAGTAGATCTAGACGACCAGAGTCCACCCGCCCAGATCTACGGCTGAGGATGCATTCCGGAGCCCCCTTGCCATTCTGCCTTTAATGGGGGGGGGGGGGGG
>ML834615.1:0-19214 GCA_009831015.1 Picea engelmannii | reverse complement strand
TCCGGAATAGTGTGGCGTGTGAAGTGGGGCCCCTCCCTGTCATGACGACCACCGTGTCGTGTTTCCCTCTTTCCACCTGTATGCCACTTAACCGCGCAACATGGCATTTCTCATTGGTTGTTCTCTACCCCTGTTGAGGTTTGTTCCTATTGGCCATTCGCTGACCCCGTAGGGATTCATCCCCATTGGTCACTCGCTAGCCCTGTCGGGGTTCGCCGGTTGCAGAGTCGAATGTTCGGACATTACTATAGCGTCGAAGCGTGAAGTACAAAATACGGTGCATTCAAATTGAACCGTGAACATAACCCACGATCACATGGGAACGGAGAAGGAGAGAGAAAGAGCCATCTTATGCTGGGTCTCCATGGTTATTTAGGGGTTCGAGTCCGACAGAGGACCGAAAAAATTTGATTTAGGTAGCGGGTATGTTACAAATACTCTACTTATGTTCTTCAATCCTAGCCATTTTTATCTTGTCATTGAGCTAAAGAAGGAGGAAAATGCACTAAGTCCTAGGGTTTCTACACCTTAGTGAGCCATTTTCCCCTAGGGTTTGATTGTTGAAGCCTTGGATCAACAACACTTCACCATCAAACTCTCTTGTCTTTAGCTCTTCCATTATCATATTTCTTCTCCAACATTTGTCACTACCTTTGACTCCATTTTCCCTATGATTGCACTGATCTAAGACCTTATTCCTTGAGTGCCTTGATCACAAACTTCAAACAACCAATACCTTGAACAATTGCTAACATCTTCTAACCCTAGCCTAGACTAACCTACTGAACCTATTGCTTCCATTTATCCATATTATTTTATAATTATACTTTGAAACATTTAATCCTTTTATAATCAATTGAAAGATTGGATAAACATGTTGCTTCTGATGAATGTTGATATTGTAACATTTATGATAAACTGTACTTGCTCATTGTGAAGCTTCTTCTTAAGCATTTATTGTGAAGTGATATATTGTGATTATTGCTATTGTACATCAACAATTTTCTTCATCAATATTATCTATCAATTTCTTTATATCAGAAAGTCCTTGATTATATGAAGTACTAACCAACAAGCGATCTTGCATATATATAGTTTTCTTGTTGCTTTGTCTTGGGCATGTACACTTTTTGTTATAATTATCTTTATTGGATGTTTATCCGGACTTCTAATCGGTGGTGACTTGTGAGGGGGGAAACTTTAACTTATCCATAAGCCTTTTCCTTCTCAAAACCCTAGGTCACCGGGGATGTCTCCCCTGGGCCTACCACCCTAAACAAAAAGAGTTATCCTATCGAGGTGACAGTGGTAGGATAGTCTCTAGTTTCGCCAGTTTGCCTTTATTCCACCTTTCCTTTACTTCCAAGTACAAACTGTGTAATAACAGTGACCAAAGAAGAAGGAGCCTCAGTCTCCTTGGAATTTTCACCATCCTCTTCACAGACTCAACGTCTGTTTGTTAAAAATGAAAATTCCCAATCCTTTACTCTTACTTCTCTTAAGCTACCCATCATTCAGACTGTAGTTGTACCAATCAAGTCTCCCCCCTATTTTCCTATAATTTATAATCCTCCTCTTCATAACCAAATGCAGGTGCAAACCCTCCTAGAAATAGGATGGATGCCATAATGGTTGCTAGGTATGCTCCTCTTGTGCTTCCTCAACCTATGAATTCTCTCTTAGTAGGAGACTATCTTAAGTACATGCTCAAGTTTATATGAGAAGAGGACATAACTGTAGAGGAGCATCATGCATATTTTTATATCTATGTTGATAATCTAAATATTGAAAATGAATATGTATGGATCAGAGCTTTTGTACAAATCCTTGATGGTGAAGCCAGGAAATGGTTTAGTGGTTTACCTCTTGGATCCATTATCGGGATTGAAGCCCTTGATGATGTCTTTTTAAGGCATTGGGGTGATAAGAAAGATTTTTTGTATTATATTACAGAGTTTGGGTCACTCAAGAGGAAAGAAGGGGAATCGGTCTCAGTTTTTTCCAAAAGGTTTAATAAAATGTACAATAAAATCCCTACAGAAATCAAACCTACTAAAACCTCTACCAAAATAACTTATGCTAGTGCCTTTGATCCTGGATTTTGCCTCCTTTTTAGAGAGAGAATATCTACCTCTTTTTCTCATATGAAATATGCAACATTAGAGGTGGAATCAAATATATTGGCAGCTGATAAACTAAGAGGAAAATATGATAGAGAGAGAAGAAAACAAAAATCCGAGGCTTGAACTTCTGATTATTCTGGTGTCAACCCTCAAGTAGATGAATTGACCAAATTGGTTAACTCACTATCTGCAAAGATGGAAAAAATGAAACTTGAGGGGAGAAAAACTAACAAAAACACATAAGATACTGGCAACAAGGGTGATTTCAGAAGACAAAATAATGCTCCTCATATCCTCCAAAGATATTAGAGGAATAGAGATGAACAAAAGGTCCAAGCTCCTCTTAAAAATAACGTGGTTGATGATGAAGAAGGAGAGGATGAAGGAGAAGATTAGGAAATTCACTGTCTAGGTGACACCTCTACCTCTCCTCATTTAACTCAATCTGCCTATGAAGAATCTCGTATGAACAATCGGTTAAATGAATTGATTAAAGGAGAGAAAACAAAAGAAAATCAAAACAAGTACAAATTGAGGTCTAAACAGAAGGAAGGAAAGCCTAGTACTTCCAATCATCCTAAGAAATCATAAAATTCTGCGAAAACAATGACTACAACCAGTAAAGAAAATGAGGAACCAAACAATCAACCTGTGATTAAGGCCCCTGTTCCATAAATTAAAGAGATCATGAAATCTCCTTCTTCCTTCAACTTTGAAAATGAAATACAAAAAATTAAGATTCCATCGCATTTTTAGAGTTGATCAAGGATGAATAATTTAAGAGGTACCTTTCCAAAATGTTGCAGCCTGAGCCTACTTCACATTCAACAGACTCAGTAAATTTAAAAGATGAAAAACCAACATTCATATTGGGGCCCTTGGAAGAAGACAGGGATGATTCCTCTCCTCCCTTTTATACCTCATTGAATATTCATGATAAAATTATGCATAATTGCTTGATGGGCTTAGGTGCATCTCATAATCTAATGCCTAAAAATGTCATGGATGAACTGGGTCTTGAGATTACCAAAACATATCATGATCTATACCCTTTTGAATCTAGGAAGGTGAAATGCCTTGGAGTGATTAAAAACCTGGTTGTTACCTTGTTTCAACTGCTCATGAAGAGTGTGGTCATGGATATTGTAGTGGTTGATGTTCCCCCTAAGTTTGGGATGTTATATTCAAGTTCATGGATTAAAATATTGGGGGAACATTGTAGATGGACCTCTTATATGCCACTATTCATGTGTTTGGAGGTGAGCATAGAAGGTTGTACAGACAAGCACAACTAGCTTGCATTATTAGTGATGAAGCTAATCCCACAAACCATCCTATTTATGCAGTTGACACTAATTTTGGATCCAATATTTTGCAACTTACTGATGTTCCCCATACACCCTTGGAAATAAGAAAGCGACCTCCAACAATATGTGAGTCATCTCCTCAAGGTACCCAAGTTTGGAAGATGTATTTTGATGGGGCCTCTTCTAAAGAAAGTGTTGGTGTCAAGTGGTTTTTATTTCTCCTTCTCAAGAAGTCATACCCTTGTCTTACAAGTTGGAGTTTGAAACTACAAACAATGTTGCAGAGTATGAGGCTCTGGTTTTGGGGTTGAGGGAAGCTAAAGACATGAAAATTGAGGAGTTATCAGTTTTGGGGATGCATATTTGATTGTGTATTAGGTAATAAATCTTTATCAAGAAAAACATCCAAGGTTGAGGACATATAGAAATGAGGTATGGGATCTCATTGATAATTTTTCCCTAGATTTTAACACCTTTTTTTTTCCTAGAGAAGAGAATGATATGGCTGATTTCTTGGTTGTTTCTGCTATGAATTTCAAAATCTCATTACCCCCAAAACTCAAGTATGATGTAGAAGTGAAGTATAGTCCCTCTATACTTGACAATGCCAAACATTGGGAGGTTTTTTAGGATGATCTTGAGATTAAAAGATTTCTGGAAACTGTGGAAGATTTTTTTGCTCTTCACATTGATCAAGATCAAGATACTGAGAAAAACCCCCATGTTTATATATTCCTAAATAAAATTGAAGACCACAAGATTTTCCAATTTCCTAGTAACCATATTCCCAAAGAATTGGTCCCTTTGGAGAGACTCTTTGATAGAAATGATGTGGATTTGAAGGTTAAGGGCTCAAATGAAGAAGCCAATGTGACAAAATGCAATCTAGGTACTGAGGAAAACCCCAAGTATGTCAATTTGTCTAGCAGTCTATCAGAGGAGTAAAGATCTGAATATGTTAAATTATTAAAATATTTTTCTGATGTATTTTCTTGGAAATATGAGGAGCTACAAAATTATGATACAAGCATCATTGAACACAAAATTCCTTTGAAAGATGATACCAAACCATTTAGGAAGAAACTAAGACATATAAATCCCATGTTGCTTCCTATTATGGAAATGAAAGTCAAGAAGTTGCTTGATGCTAAGACATCATACCTTTGAGGTACTCTGAGTGGGTGGCTAATGTAGTCCATGTGAGGAAAAAGAATGGTGAAATCAAACTTTGTGGTGATTTCAGAAATCTAAACAGGAGTTCCAAGAAAGATAATTATCCCTTGCTTAAGATGGAACATATTTTGCAAAGGGTGACTAGTTCAACAAGGATGTCCATGATTGATGGCTTCTCAGGATAGAATCAGATCTTCATTTAACCTGAAGATAGAGAGAAAACAACTTTTACTACTCCTTGGGGCACATTCATGTATGCCAAGATTCCCTTTGGTCTCACGAATGTAGGAGCAACCTTCCAATGCGCAATGATATTGCCTTCATTGGAGAAAAGGAAACAAATTTGGTCATTTATTTGGATGACATTATAGTGTTCTCAAGATATGATAAGGAACATTATCATCATTTCAAGAAATTTTTCCTAAAATGTAGAGAGTTTGGGTTGTCACTCAATTCCAAGAAGTCTTTGTTTGCTATGAAAGAATGCAAGTTGTTGGGACACATTGTCTCAATAGAAGGGGTACGGATTGATCCAAGTAGAGTAGAGGCCATCAAGACTCCGTCTCTCCCTTGGTCCAAGAAGGAGATTAAATATTTCCTGGGTAAAATAAATTTTTTGAGAAGATTCATCTCTAACTTTGCTAAATTGGTTAAGTTTATCACATCTATGCTTAGAAAGGGAAATGAGGTAAAATGGACTTTTGAATCTCATAATTATTTTGATCAAATCAAACAAGCATTGACTGAAGCACCTATTCTTATCAACCCTGATTATTCAAAATAATTTATGATATTTTATTTTGCCTCAAATGACACATTGGTTGTTGTTCTTCTTCAGAAAAACATAGATGGGATGGAGCAATCCATTTATTTCTTCAACAAGGAATTAAGGGATGAAGAGGTGAGGTATGATATTATGGAAAAGTAGGATTATGCTTTGGTTAAAGCCCTCAAATCCTTCAAGGTATATATTTTTCATTCCAAAATTATTGCCTATGTCCCTTCAACTTCTGTGAAGTAAATCTTAATCCATCCTGACATATATGGAAAGAGGAATAAGTGGATTGCCAAAATTTTGGAGTTTGACCTTGAAATGAAGCCTACTAAGTTGGTGAAAGGGAAAAGTTTAGCTAGGTTGTTAGTTGAATCAAACTATAAATCACTTGGGGTTAATTTCATGAATGCATATTATGTATATCAACAGACTGATATTGCTAGCAACAACTCACAAATCAGTCCTAAATTGATAGAGTGTAATTGGTACAATGAACTTATACATTTCTTGCAGACATTGCAACTCCCACCTGGACTTGACAAGACTAAGGTGAGAGATTTAAAACTCAAAGCATTCAGATACTGCATTGTTGATCATGTTTTGTATTGGAAGGATCTTGTTGGGGTTATTCTAAGATGCTTAGACCCAGATGAGGCAAAGAAAACCATGTCTGACTTTCATGATAGCATGTGTGGAGGCCATCATTTTTGGAGGAACAAAACATATAAAATACTCAGAGATGGGTACTTTTGGCCTAGTATATTCACTGATGTATGTGCAAATATCAGAGCCTGTGATAAATGTCAGAAGTTCTCAGGCAAGAAAAAACTAAAATTCCTACCTCTGAAACCCATAATGGCATATGGTCCTTTCTAGCAATGGGGATTCGATTTCATTGGAGAAATCCATCGAGCTTCATGTGGCCAACATCGTTGGATACTGACTGCCACTGATTATTTTACCAAGTAGATAGAATCCATTCCTACAAGAAATGCAACACATAAAGTAGTTATTGTATTTTTGGAAGACCTTTTCTCTAGGTTTGGGTGTCCTAACAAGATTATGACTGATAATGTTGCAACTTTTAAAGCTGAACCCATGGTCAAGTTCTATGAAAATTTTGGAATCCAAATCATTCATTCTACTCCTTATTAACCTCAAGGTAATGGCTTGGAAGAGTCCTCTAACAAAATTCTAGTAAAGATCATCAAAAAAATGTTGGAGGATAACAAAAAATCTTTGGATTGAAAGTTGAAATTTGCTCTCTGGGAAGATAGAGTGACTACCAAGAGATCAATTAGTACCACCCATTTTCAGTTGGTCTATGGAACTGAGGTTGTCTTTCCTTCTCAACTTTCATTACCCGTGGAAAATTTCTTAGAAGATAAACAAGGAGAACCAGATGATATGGTCAGAAGGATGCATCAACTAGTAGAAGTGCAACAGACCAGGGAGCAACTCCTTGATAAAGCACAAAGTCATCAACAAAAGATCAAGCAATCTTTTTACAAGAAGGTAACAAAGAAGATTTCCAGCTGAGAGACCTAGTGCTCAAGTGGGATGCACAAAGGAAAGACAAAGGCAAACATGGTAAATTCGAAGCCTTGTGGATTGGTCCTTTCAAGATTTCTAAAGTTTTTCAAAATAACACGTATAAATTGCAGAACTTGGAAGACTCTGAAATTTCTAGTGGCCCAGTTAATGGGCACTTTCTGAAGAAATATCTTACTTAAATCCATGAGTGGTTTTCCCTTCCATTGTAAATATCAGTTTTAGTTTGTTTTTGTTTCTCTTGAATAATGACCTCATAGCCCTTGGATAAGACATTGAAATTGCTTGTTCTTGGCAACTCATAGGGAGCATGACATCCCTTGTGGAGCCAATGTTATCACATATTGTTGTAGGAGGGTCAAAAAGTCATTTTTTAGTTTTTTTTTGAGTCATAATTTCTTTTGAGTTTTATGATTTCCTCCTAGAGTCATTTTTCAATTTTTTTTTTAGTAAACCAAGTCATTTTAGCATTAGTCTAAGATCTTGTGGTGTGGTTATGTCCTGGGTTAAAATTTGGTTATCATGACAAAGAGTGTTAGTCCCTTAGAAGTCACATCCTTCTAATCAATATCATAACCTTGAAATATCTCTCCCATAAGCTGTGTGAAGTACCTCCATCTGTCACTTTACTTGCTCATGCTGTCAGGTCAGTTTGTAACTTAAGCGCTATTGACTCACTAGTAGAATCCAAAACGCCCTCAAAGTACCCATTTTAATTTAAAATAATCATTCACTTTATGACATGACAAGATTTTGTATTGTTTCAAATATTATCTCTAAAAACTTACAAGAATAATAAATTGCAAATCCTAACAGTTTCCTTGAAGCACTCAAAATCAAATTTTGGAGCAGGCACTGCAAACTGTGACTAGCACTACAAACTCTGTTGTGAACTGGTGGCAGAGGATAGTTGGCAGTTCGACCACTTGAAGTTGTTCCTGAGAAAATATGGAGATGTCAACGGTTAGCTCCAGGCTATCAGGTATACCATGGACTTTCCCACCTTATTTTAAGGTCTAGAAAGGGTTGGGCAATTGTTTCTTTTGGTGGCACTGCGAACTCATGTATGGCGCCGTGAACGTTCTCAAAATTTGTTGATCAGCTCCAGAACTCCTTCCTCACACCCTAAGTCTAGTATTTTGAAGCTATAAACATGTTGGCCCTTGACCAATTTTTGAGGAAACATTGGTCATGTTTGACCACTTTTGGCACTTTGACAGGTTGGTCAAATATGGAGCACCTAGGCAAAGCGAAGATCGTGGGATATCTCTTGTTTTGCGGTCTTGTGGACCGAGAAAAGGGTTTTTAGGGTTTATGTAAAGGGTTATGGGATTTTGGCCCATGGGTTTACCCATATTTAGGCCTTTTTGTAATTGTATAAATAAGTAGCTAAGCGATGTAAGAAGTAGATCTGATCAGTTTAATGCATGATTACTAGTGGCTATGTGCATGATAGATTTATTTTGGCTTAGTGCAAGAAGTGTAAGTGCTTTGTGCTATTGAGGATTTGGCTCTATGCCTTGACCTGATTTTGAGGAAGATGGATCTAGTGCAATGTGCGCAAATCACCTATCCACTGCAGAGTTGGGCTCCGTGGCTTTGTGCACATGAGTAGATGAATGTAAGGAGATCAAAGACTAATAAAGAAGAAGAAAAAGTTGGTGGATGTAGCCCCACACTGGGGTGAACCACGTACATCCTGTGTCTTGATATGCTTTGTGCGATGTTGTTTATGTGATTATTTTCTTAGTGATGTTGATGTTATGTATAATGAATGCATCTGATGGTATAACTTAGTGCTTAATGATGTGAATGAATGATAGATCCGATCTAATGTTATGTGCTAAGTGAGGGGAAGCACTTGATCTTTATTGTTACTACACTGGTCTGTATTAAGGGTTTGATCTGCAATGTGAATGAGATTCTAGAACTAATGCATATTTTTGGCTAAGTGCTATGTTAAGTATTGTAATCACAGATTTGTGTCCCAGCTTGGTTGTAGACATTTGTGTCCTGCAACCCCTCTACCTCTACCTTGGGTGAGACTTCATCTACTTCGCAGGTGTTGTCGAAAGGGCTGGTAGTTAGGGTTTTGTTGGTGCACTATTGAAGCATTGAACCCTGGGTCTGCCCATGTGCCAACAAATGGTTCCATTGCCGGTACCTGAAACTGTGATTGCTGGGAACTGAAGAAAAGAGAAAGATTTGTGCGTAGATCTGTTGTTGTAGTGCGCAATATTCTACTTAACTTGCAAAGCTCTATGCTAAGAAAGAAACTGGATCTAAAAGAAGGAGGTAAGATCTTAAAGTTTTGTGCTCTGGTAAAGGTAAGATAAATGGAATTTTTTTATTTGAAAGTATGAATATAGGTGTGTTTGATAGATCTTGTTCTAGTCTGAATGTTAGGGAACAGATAGAAGAAAGCGTTGATCTGAATAAATCTGATAGAAATAGAGAAAAATGTGTTATTCCTATGCATAGAAAGAATTTTTGGACTAATGAATGGATGCAGGAACCTAGAAAGAATTTTTGCAGATTGCAAGTACAACAATGTGATCCCAGCATGCGGTACAGGAAAGGCTGGGGATCATTTAAAAGAAAGAGAGGATTGACACTGTGTTATAATTGCAGAAGACCAAGACATCTTGCTAAGGAATGCCTTGGTATGGGTCATGTTTGTCTTTGTTGTAAATCCATTGGTCATAAGATTGAGGATTTCCCAAGAATGATTGCTAAAGTTGAAAAGATGAACAAGAGATAGGAAAACTATCAAGAAGGTCAAGAAACTAAGGATATGTTAAAGAATCATACATAAAAATACTCGGAGACTATGCTAAAACAATTAAAAGAAGAAATGGATGATCACAGAGACATCAATTTACTAGAGATCCTGAAAGAAAAACAATGCATACTTACAAGAATAGAAGACTACGACATAGACTGTGTATTAGATAATGAAACACATGTGAATATTATGCCAGAAAGCACTTGGGAAATTTTGGGAAAGCCTGTTATGATACCTTCATTGGGAAGGATAGGCTTCTTTAAAGGAAAGATGATAACCCTATGTGGAAGAGTTACTAATATACCTATGATTTCTCATGAAACGTCAACAAAAGAGGAATTTGAAGTTATTAGGTTTGTTGAGAACATTGCCCCTTTCCCTCTTCTACTAGGAAAGACTTGGATTGAGAAGGATCAGATCAGAAGGTAAGCAGAGGAGGAAGCCACATAAAAGAAAAGGAAAGAACTAAGGGATTTCATAGCTCAAAGAATAGATCGACTGATAGAAGAATGAGAAGTTGAGTCGAAGCGGCAGAACGAAAGAGAAGTAGTTGTCAGCTTTGAAAGAGCGCAAGAAGGATTGAAGGACCTATCCATGCAAGAAGAAAGTATGTCCACCTAGGACCTAGTAAGAAAAGAGGTATTATCTCTGACCCCTTTGAAAGAACACTGGCAACGCGAAGTCACTACGCTAAGAAAAGATAAGAATAAAAATTGAAAAAGGAATCCAGAGACTTAGATCATAGGAAAGAAGACAAGGAAGCTCAGTAAGAAGAAATCCAAGTTAGAAAAACTATAGGAAGTTCCAAAAAAGACTTCGCAGGAGACGAATCTGGAGAACTTGAACCTCGTCGGAATAGAAGAACTACACAAAATGGGAATTTTCCATGATGAAGCTATATCACTGTTGGAGGCGCCCTGACCGTTAGACTAACACTCCAGAATGGCTAGAAACACAGTTATTGCCGGAAAGACCACCATTGGACCGTTGATACTGTGCCATAACGGACGAATGCTCATTGATGGACACAGTCCTACCCATTGGAGGAATCTGTTACGACGTTGCTTATTTAACCCTTCGGATGCTGTGCCAGGACCACTTTTTGTAAACCATGATATCCAAGCTAATAGAGAATCCATTGTATCACGTTGTACTCTCTAGACCTCACCATCCGTTTGATTACCTCATTAGTCTGTTCACCTACCCGAGTTAATTATTGTGAGTGTGCATGTCGGGCGAATGTAGCGCAGTAGAGAAGTCTGTGGAGGAGATACTTGTAGACCTCATGACTGAGAGAGTCATATATGTGGGAATTCAAACATTGTTGACTGGCAGATTGCAATCATCCCCATCCTCTGGACGATATTCTGGATGCACTACTGAGAAACAAATAAAACACCACGACGATCTGGATAACATGAAGCAGATCCCGTCGGTCTTACCAGAATACATCCCACCTTTGGCTAGTGTGGTTAACCGTGACAGCATCCCATGGGATTTTGAGTACATGATGATCACCGTGTACATCCCAAAGGGGATACGCGTAGTTGGACCATAGTGAGGACATATTCCAGCTCTGAAGAACAACAACTTCAACCTTAGAGATAGGAAGAACTATGCGATGCTCGCACCGCATAGGTATTTTATGAAAACAACTGGGAAGAAGTCACACATAGTCTCCCAGCCATGGATAAAGAAGCTCGTGTAGTCAAGGATCTTGAATGTAATGAAGATCCTCCACTTCGATCGACATCAAGAGGTTAACGCCTGCACTAAACTTCTCATGTTGTGCTACCATGGAGGGTATCTTTGGCTCGACAGGCACATCACTGTGGATTCGATGTTGATCCACCTCATCACAGGATTGAGCATGCAGGGACCAGACCCTCACCAATTCTATAGATGGTAATCTCATTAGAAAGAACCACCCGACACAGGTCGCAGGCTTTGTAGTAGACCTCGCAGGGAAGTTCGTAGAAGGCATGAAAATGAACTGGGTGAGTTACCTCGTCAACGAGTTGGAGAAGGACAACTATGTAGCGCAAGATCAGGGATATGAGTTTCATTTCAGTTGGCTACTGATATTGATCGCATTTTTTGCTTGGAAAATACCAGAAGGAGAATCCTTTCTGGAAGTTGAGCCATCGGAGTCGTTGGCCACAAGGTTCTCCACCTTGTGGTATACAAACGATATGGCGAAGTAGTGGAAATTGAACGCGGTGTTCCATGCTCACTACTTATAGCTGAAGCACGCCATTGAAGCATTCCCATGAATGACCCTGAACACTTTGCATCAGTATAGGCTACTAGCAAAGTTCCACACAGATCATCACTTAATTTATATCACTGACCGTAGGGATGAAAGTAAGGACGAGCTGCAGTCCTACTATAAGTTGACCGATGAAGACATGGAAGAGATCACTAAGGAATGGCCAGTAGATTTTCTTGTACCGGTCGAAGATGATGAACTCTCTGACCCTGACATCATCATAATCCCATTGGTCACCTTGGTCGAACATGATGGACAAAAGAAAAAGAGAAAGGAGGATGTGCAGAACATAGAAAGTGATGAGGAGGACAACACAGCAGAGGAAAGTGGGCCTGAATCACCCGCAACAATAGGAGGAGAAGAAGTGAACCAAGAAGAAGGAAGGGAAGAGGGAGACAAAAAATAAAAAGGCGAAGTGACACCACCAAAGGACCCCACCACTGAGGCCGAGACATCAAAGAATAGGAAGGTTTCCTCGCAGAAACCCTCAGCATGAAAGAAGACCTGAGCCAATAAGCCTCAGTCAAAGAATGTGCTCACAGTGGATGATGTTGATCTCATCATCACAACCGTAGAAGACACCTTAGAGGATATCCTACAGAGACATGAAGCAAAGCAAGAAACATTGTATGATAGAATAGAGAAGGAGATCAAGGACATACAACAAGCTATCCATTTGAGCCGCGCAGTGTCTACTGCGCCTTCTTCAGCGTAAATTATATAATTGGGGGATGAGCCCACCCAATTATGACGGTTAGAAAATGAAACAAAGAATTGCCTTTGTCGAGTCCAAGAAGAAGCTGTGAAGCAAGAAAAGGAGGAGGTCTTAGAGCAACTTCAAGTTGCACAGTAGGAGAAGGATGAAATCAGGGCGATGTTTGAGGAGGACAAAGTGAATATGCAGAGAGAAAATGAAGCGATCACAGAAACAACGCACAGTCTAGCAGCAGGTTACTGCCATCTAGAGAAAAGTCATGGAGGTGACATAGAGACTCTAGCCGGTGCAGGATGAAGCTTGCACACTTTTTGAAGATATCGAAGGCTAGGGCTCGCAGCTAGACCAACTAGTTGCGATAGTGGAACAACGCCTGGAAGGGCCTGCTACCAAGAAAGTGATTCAAGAGTTCATCGAACACGAAGATCTGGTGAAGAAACAAGTCAAGGCAACTTGAGCTAAGCTCGAGGCCTTCGAAGCAAACCTGCCTAGATCTGAGTGACTTGGGATGAGTCACAGGTGAGTGTTGGGGGCATGTTGGCCCTTGACCAAGTTTTCAGGAAACATTGGTCATGTTTGACAACTTTTGGCACTTCGACATGCTGGTCGAATATGGAGTGCCTAGGTAGAGCGAAGATCATGGGATCTCACTTGTTTTGTAGGCTTTGGGACTGAGAAAAGGGTTTTTAGGGTTTATGTAATGGGTTATGGGATGTCGGCCCATGGGTTTACCCATGTTTAGGCCTTTTTGTAATTGTATAAATAAATATCTAAGCAATTTAAGAAGTAGATCTGATCGGATTAGTGCATGACTACTAGTGGCTATGTGCATGATAGATTTATTTTGGCTTAGTGCAAGAAGTGTAAGTGCTCTGTGCTATTGAGGAGTTGGCTTTGTTCCTTAACCTGATATTGAGGAAGGTGGATCTAGTGTGTTGTGCGTAGATCACCTGTCCACTATGGAGTTGGGATCTATGGCTTTGCGCACAGAAGAAGATGAATGCAAGGAGATTGAAGACTAATAAAGAAGAAGAAGAAGTTGGTGGACGCAGCCCCACACTGGGGTGAACCACGTACATCCTGTGTCTTGATATGCTTTATGCGATGTTGTTTATGTGATTATTTGCTTAGTGTTGTATAATGAATGCATTTGATGGTATATCTTAGTGCTTAATGATGTGAATGAATGTTAGATCTGATCTAATGCTATGTGCTAAGTGACAGGAAGCACTTGATCTTTATTGTTACTACACTGGTCTGTATTAAGGGTTTGATCTATGATGTGAATGAGATTCTAGAACTAATGCATATTGTTGGCTAAGTTCTCTGTTAAGTATTGTAATCACAGATCTGTGTCCCAGCTTGGTTGTAGATAGTTGAGTCCTGCAACCCCCCCTCCCTCTACCTCGGGTGAGACTTCATTTGCTTCACAGGTGTTGCCGAAAGGGTCGGTAGTTAGGGTCTTGATGGTGCACTGATGAAACGTTGAACCCTAAGTCTGCCCCTGTGCCAACAAAACACCCTGTTTTTAAATTTCCCTAGCCATTGTTCACTTACATCTGCATCACTTGTCCAAACGTAGTTTTTCCAAAAACCCTTGCTTCGACATTGCCAACTCTCTTTTCCAACACTCTCTGTAGAAAACCATTTGTTGCAAACTCGTTTGTGGTCCATATTCCTGGTCGATCTGATGAGATTAACCTTGGTGGTAGTCATTTGAGTCCAACTTAGACGTTTTTTTCTTGTGCAAATATGAAATTCATAAAACTATCATACAAAATGTGTTGGGCTTACTTCAAAAATAGTTTTTCCAGTATTCATTTCTCCTATTTACCTAAGATGAAAGCATACTTGGTCTCATTCCTAGAGGGAAATTAAAACTTTAACTCAAAAAATTCCCACGCACACTAATATTTCAAAGGAGTCTTGCCCTAAAACCCTACCCCCTTTTTCTCTGTTTCACCTATAAGAAATCATTTAAGCATTGTGTTGAGGTTTTCCCAGATAGTATTGATGGATAATCAACAGAAGAAGCCTCATAAAGGAGGGGGTATTGTGAGGAATGATCCCTATGACATGAAACTATTTGTTGTTGAACCCATGATCAGTGAAGTCTTCCAAAGAGTGGGCTATTTTAATTTCTATTACAAAATGCAGAGGGGGCACCCTGAGGTAGCTAGGGAATTTTCCCTAAACTTTGATGGGACCAAGACCAAGGTTAGGATACTATAATTTGAGGTATATGAAATGACCATAGTAGCAGTTACTGAAATACCTAATACTAGGGAGAGATGGTTTAAATCCATGAACCTAAATGCAAGCTTCTCCAAAGAATTGCTCAAACCAAAATATCAAGGAAACAACTTATCAAAAGGAGTGCCCAGGAACCATATAATTGAGGGTTTTGATAAGATGCTAAGGGTGATCCAAAGATACTTTACCTGTGAAGGGAGATTCAACATGATTTATCAGTATCACATAAGACTACTACTGCACTTCACAGGCAAAGATTTTATGAATCTTCCTTTTTATTTGTTTAGGAGTATTGGAAAAATGGGCGACCCAGTCTAGGCTAAATCTAAGGCAGTTGATACAAGTGTTTTTGATTTAGGGCTGATTAAAATGCTTGTGATGGAGGAATTAAGTAAGAAAAGCATTTACTTGGAGGAATTCATTACTTATTTACACTTTCAATTAAATATTTCTCCTACTCCACAGTCCAAGGTACAAAGCCCTCTTCAGGCTGACAAGACTATACATGCAGGGATCAACAAGAAGAGGAAGAGCATGGGTATTTTTAAAGATGATGAAACAATAAAGGAACATGTAGAATAAGGAGTATCTTCTCAGTCCCCACAAAGAGAGGTTTCACCTTTGCCAACTCCCAGTCTATTGGAGACCCCTTCAACTAGAACCAAAGGTCGGAGAGGGAGAAAGTTATTGTTCCCTTCACCACCTGCTGCAGACAAGTTCAAGGCTAGGAGAAATTTTACTAGAGCATCGACAAAATAGGAAAGAATTGTGAAGGAAAACATAGTGAGAGCCCCCATCCAAAGAAAGGTCAAAAGTGTACATATCAAAGAGCCCATTGAAATAGTAGACATAACTACTCCTCTAGAAAATCCTAAATTTAAGAGGCTAAACAGACAGCTTAAAGAGGCAAGGAATGAAATTGAAAAAGTAAAAGGGAAGGGGTTTGTTGAAAATAATAAGTTAAATGATCTTATGGATATGTATCTTGAAACTATTGACAAGGCCATATTTGTAGTAAAAAGGTTTCTGCCTCTCCATAGGAAACTCAGAAATTTATACAGACAAAACAGAGCATGCCAGGCTCAAATCAGAAAACTAAAAATGGAGTGACAACCTTTTAAGGAAGATCCAGCCAAGAGGAATTTGGATGTGTTGGCCCAAGTTTCCACAAGGATTTCCAGACAGTTTCAGTTTCAATTTTGGACAATGCTTGTTTTTTGCATTTTGAGATTTTGGTGAATAATGATGCCTATGTATTAAATGTTTCACTCATATACTAGATCACGAGTTTATATAGCATCTCTAGCTCTAAAGATGGTTTTTGAAGTGTTTTGGGGATCTAATAGATATGTTAAGCAGCTGCAGGAAATTTCGCAGCGCCTGACACTGCGAACTGGATTATACAGTCAGGTGCTGTTAACTTTGTTGCGAACTGGATGATATAGTTGGCGCTAGAAAATTTGATGTGAATTCCTTTTCTGGAGGTTTCAAAAGGATTAGTGGTTGCCAGATGGATAGAGGAGTATGTGACAACTGCTTGAATGTCAGTTGAAATATGGAGGGACACCTGACAGAAGAAGATGCGCTAAAGGGACACTTCGTCAGGCATATTAAAGATGTTAGGGTAGTGGCCAACATTAGCCTAGTTTTTAGCAGTTTTTTATTTTTGTTGAAGAGTTGTAGTTACTCTAGCTCCAGACGTGGGAATCCTATGCTAGAGGGTGGGATTCAAATTGTAAAGTTGTCATTCACAACCTAAGATATAAGATAGGCATTAGAAGTCATTGAGGGGTTTCAAATGGTTGATATGAGACTCTTTTTGTAATGTTGTGATGCAATAGAGCCATCCATGGAGTTTTATGTATCAGACTTGTGAATTTTTGTTTAATAGAAGTCGACTTCCTTCCTGCCATATTACTTATGTATTACTCTGATTTTACTGTCATTTGAATGCTTAATTGATATATTATATCCATATTACAATGGAGGTTTGATTGTGATGTTGCTATGATTTTTATCAGAGTTTAGCTTTGATTAAAGAAGTTCTTGTGTCAAAATATTTTCTTCATTGGTATACTAGTACTTCTTGATGATAATAGTAGACTTATTACATCTTCCTCACTACATTCCTTCATCTATCCACCTTACTCTTTAAAACTCCAATCTAATTTAGCCAAGACCTCATTTGTTGATGCATTTTATATAGAACTTTCTGTGATTTACATTGATGTGTTGAGTTTTGATCCATTTGACACCTTATCTTAAAATTCACCTTACAAACCAACTGATGGGTGTTGAGCTTACACTTTAGCATTCAAAGTGTGACTTTCAGTGCTAACACCTGGAATTATTTTCATTGTGTAAATATTTTATTTCATTGTTGAGTGTCCTCGAGGAAAATCATTAAACTTGTGTAAGAGGGTGGGTGTGAGTGGTCACATCCCATAGTTATTGGATAGCATGGGCCAAAGTACAATCATCCTTGGGAAGAGTGAGAATCAAGCAAGCAAGGGGAAGCAGAAGGACATTCGTATGGAGAAGGGAGACAATTTTTGTAGGAATATTTTGGGTAGAAAAGGAGGAGAGGAGTGTTGGGAAGAGCCCCAACCTTGTTGCGCTTGAGGGAACCCATTGTTTGGCTATGTGTTATGCTAGAAATGAGGCCTGTGTGCCTGTAAAATAGGTTATAAACCTGTAGTGTGTTTCCTATTGAGGAAATGGCTCAAGAGCCATGTGAAGGTTATTGTGAGCACTCCTAAAATGACTAAGAGTTCCTAAAGTCCCTAGCTAAGATACTCTTAGCCAATTTAGTGCACTAGAAGCCTTGATAAATGAATGGTACAACCTGATGGAATGAGTGTAGTGAAGGGGGTACATTCCTTGGGTTGTGCAGGTTGTGGGGAAGAGAGAGTTGGTGGGATAGAACTACTATAGGAGTAGAGATTGGGTTTTGGTTGCTGAGTGTGGAGAGTTGACATTCAAAGGGCCATATCTCGTTGTGGACTCATAGCCTCAACTATGAGGTGGTCTATTGTTGGGAGGTTCATCCTTAGCATGCAGCCAGTTGGATTATATTTATAAACAAATAAGTTTCCATTGTGTTTATTATTATTATTTTGTTGTGTAAATGTTTATTTAAATGTTGTGTAATTATTTGGTGTTTACTAGATGCATTCCTGATTTTTATAAATACAGTAGATGCATGGTTAAATCAAAATGTCGCTTGCTGTAAATATTTATGGGCTTGTTGCCCCTTGGTTTTTAGCTATATATATGGAGCATTTTTAGATTCGTTTTTAGTAGGATGAGTCATTTTTCGTAGTGACATAATCAACATGGGTTCTAGGTACGTTACATAATGGTATCAGAGCAGAAGGTTGCAACACTGGCCTTCAAGGGCCTGCTACATGACAACAAAAGTTGTTGGATTGGATCTGTCTTTTTGGAGAAAAATATTTCTTCTATAGGACATAAGTTATGGGGTAAAATTTATATGTTCTTTAGTATGAGAGGTGTATAAAGCACTTAAAATTTTAACTTTTGGTAAGCATATCAACAATTTTAAGCGACTGGCCTTTGAGCTTTTACTCTCACCAATTACTTGTTTGGTGATTAAATGACAAATTATTGGATTATTTTATGAGAGTTACAGTTCTCTCATATAAATCTGTTAAAGAACACTATGAGAGCATGTTACATCCATTGTGATTGGAGATCCATTGGATTACCTCATAACCAAGGATTGGGACTGAGTTCCAGATGGAAATCAACTCTTGATTTGATGATTTTTTTGTATATTATAGAATAAAAGTTTACCCTGAAATTCTTGATGGAAGAGGGTAACATGTTTTTGTTTATGCCTTAAAGTCTCATGCTAGTAATTGTGGATTGCCATAAGGAAGACTAATGATTAATGTGCATTAGTATGCATGCATGTATAGCTTTTGAGGTTTTTTTCCACTCATGAGTGGATATGTTTTCAACAAATGATAGAGGTCCAAGAAGGAGTTGCATGTTGAGATAGTCCTATAAGGAGGGAGTATGTAAGGACCCTATTGAAAGGTTAGAGCCATGATTTGATGGTTTCTAAAATCTAGACAATGAGCCACAGAGGCCTTTTTTTTATGCTAACATTCATGGATTACATTCTAAAACATGTATGTGTGGAAGGCTACATATGTTGAGGAGTTGAAATGGTAGCAATTTGGGGGCAGAAGGTAGAGGAAAGGAAGTTGCCTCTATTATCAGTGGTGTACAGATGAG
>ML834614.1:17966-49561 GCA_009831015.1 Picea engelmannii | reverse complement strand
CCAACATGACTTTTCTGTTTAGACCTTTTTAGCATAATAAACTTTGTTGATTTTTTATTTCTTTTGAGTTATTTTCTGTTAGCACTTTTAGTTTCAATTTCTGGGCATTGGATGCATATGTCTTATGCTATGTTTAGTTAGTTTTTTTGAAGAGGAGCTTCCTCTCTTATCATGTAGCTCTACTCACTGAATTTTTATCTAATACACAACAACAAGAGATATTGTTTCAGGCTGCTTGGAAACATGTTTTGGCATTGTGGACAACACTCTTATATTATATCTTTTGTTGATATCTTTTTGGGAACCAATAATTTATCCCCAACACACTAATTGACCACAGAATCAATCTCACTTCTGCCAATTCATGATATTTCAGACCTGATATTTTCTTGTAAGGCATCTTCCATCCTTTGGATTTGCTCATTTTTTCTCACTCATTATGGTTACATTCTTGAGTAATATTATTTTTATCATGGTTGAGAATTACACACGTATCTGTTATTGAAATCCATTTAAATGTTTGGGAGTTGTAAATACCTTAACAGAACATCTCCATGCAACTTCTAAGATACTAATATTCGAGTTTCCAGCATTTATTTTCATTTCAGCCATAGTAACAATTTTCAAGATGTGAATTTCTTATGGGTTGTAACTTATCCATTTATTGTGTCCCACATTATTCAACACTCTTTGAAATCAAAATCAATTTATTCATAATCAGAAAATACAAACATGTTTGGGTCATGCCGATACATCTTTTATTAGATCATTCTTACTCATAAGCTTGTTGATTTTCTTTTTCGGATTATATGTCTCATTGTTTGAATGGAAAACCTATCTAGTGGAGAGATAAGCTATACACTTTTTTTTTCACTTCACTTTTCTCTTATTCTTTGACATGTGTAATCTCAAGGAAGTGGAATTTATGGTTTCTCCACTTGGAAAACTCTTGAGATCTTGAGGCTATTAGTTTCATGAACTTTCTCGTAATACCCCAAGGCCGAGCCCCAGTTGTAATTATGAATGTAATGATGTTTATAGCCTGGTGAGCCAAGTAATTATAAGCTGGTAGGATTATGTGTTTATTAGGCTGGAGATCCTAGAGGCTAAGGACAATGCACCTAATTTTGTATATGTAATTATGCAGGTCGTTAATAAGAAATACATTGTTGCGTGTAGACTGACCACGAAGAAAGAGTTATGGGGGACTAAGCTCCACTAGGATGGGTAAGGGAAGGGGGATAAGAGGCTGGAATGAGGGGCTAAGAATAATATATTATTATTCTAAATGTTGTGAGTGGGATATGAATATATCCTAAGTTCCTTTGAAAAAAGGGGTACGACTTCCAAATGGAGAGGAACACACTTCATGAGCGCCATGTGTCAACTCAGGCAAATGTAATATAATTGATAATTCATACTCTTTTGGGGCTTCTCTTGGCCATTTTGCACCAGTGCACCTAGCAAGCATGAGTACCCTGGTACGACTTGTTGAATTCATGAACCACACCGAACCTATGCAACAAACCCGGATTGACACCCTTGCTACACCTATACCCTGCGGGTTACATGTCTATTATTCCATCAGTGTTGTTCCTAAGTCTAGTTTCTATTTCTTCCATATTCGTGCCCATGTGTGGAGGAGTGGGAGTGAAGAAGTGGGTTGTCAAGCCCGTGGATAGAAGAAATAGGTTGTCAGGCCTGTGAGAAACTCTCTCCAGGTGAGAGAGTGTGTTGAGGAAGTGGGTTCTCCTGGAGGGAGTCCAATAGAAGCTACAAAGCCCTGAGAATTCCTGATCTGGCTTATTGTTGAAGCCCAAGGAAAGGGAGGTGTAACAGCTTCTGGACTATTGGATAGTGAAGGTGTACACTCCTGGGGTGGGACAGGCATGTGGGGAATGAGAGTCTGTGAGTTGTGGGCATAAGTGGCTCCTTGGAGAAAATACTTCATGTTGTACTATGCAACTTCCTGTTGTCCCTGCCTAGCCTAGGAATCCCTTTCCTGGTGGAGTTTAGTCCCAGCTTGGGGGTGACCCACTACTGAGAGTGATGAGCAGTGTGGTCTAAGGCTAGGATATTCTTGGAAGGTCTACACACAGTTGGTGTACTTAAATTAAAAGATAAGTACCAATTCTATGTTAATGTATGTTGTGTATTTGTACATGTGTTATAATTGATGAGTAATGCCTATATATATATTGCATGTATGTGTTAATGTTGCTTCCGCGTGAACAGGTGTATGAGAAGAGTATTGATGTATGTTTAATTGCATTAGATATGTGTGTGTGTGTGTGTGTGTGAATATCAGATGCTATCTCTATTTATTTCCTGTTAAGTTTTATATCTAAATATTTCCACAAAAGAAGTCTATCTCAGTGGTGTTTCTCGACCGGTTGTTGGTTGGGGATGTCACAAATTGGTATCAAAGACGAGAAGTAAAAGATACAGTCATTAGGTATCATTTTCGGCCTGTTGGTGGTGGTTGGGGATGTTACAAGTTGGTATCAGAGAAAAAAATATGTTTACAAAAGTGAGCTTGCCCGACCTGTTAGTGGTTGGGGACGTCACAAATTGCTATCAGAGCCGAGAAGTAAAATATACAGTCGTTAGGTAGCGTTGTCGGCATGTTGGTGGTGGTTGGGGACGTTACAAGTTGGTATCAGAGCCATGGTTTCGAAACTGAGCCTCGATGGGCCATGTTAGTGGTTAACGAAACAAAGGTCTCAAAGTGAATTGTTGTCGAGAGGGACAATTTATGAACCTCAGCATCTCTGGGTGCCAAGAAGGCACCGTGTGAACATTGGGACTATGTTCAAAAGCTCAGGAATTATAACGTCTTAGGGAATGGAAATAGATAAAGAAGCCACAACAACCATTATGTTGATCCACGAAGTTTGGAATTGGGTCGTAGGATCTGTTTAGGAGGAAGCAAATCCTTCACAACTGTCATATCTGGAGGAAGGTTCTAGAGATTTAACCTCCAAGTCCTTCAGACTTCATGAATTTGGAGAATTTTATGTGTTATAAGAAAAAAAGGGGCTAAAGCCTGAAGTTTCGAAGTCTCGAAGAGGATCTACACCGTAGATTCGGGGAGAAATGTTTACCGTTGGATTTGAGAAAGAATAGTTCAGAGTAGTTAGATCAAGACAAGAGCAAGAGGTAAGGTGAAATTGTGAAAAAAGATATCTCAGCCATCATATCTATGCGCAATTGATTGTGAGCCATACATCTCATAGCATTTTGAGAGTTCAACGTTCGGGAGAAACAAAGTATGCTAGTGTGAAAAATACCGAAGCCTGAAGTCCCAGAGTCCGGAGTTAATCCAAACCGTTCATCGAAAGAAACACATGTCGTAAGATCAAATTGTTTGGGAGTTCGACGTTCGGGAGAATTGGAGTGTGCTAGTGTGAAAATTCCCAAAGCCAAATAACAGAAGTGGCGTGGCATGCTGACATCACCATTGGTGATTTGGACTCTTCCTAGACGTGCCACATGCCACCACCTTAATTGTTGACAGTTGTACCATGTGGACCCTAGAAGGTAAAGTAGTTTGGAATTTCAGAGTTCGGGATATTTAAGGAATGCAAGTGTAAAATCTTTCGAAGCCCGAAGTCTCGAAGTGACGTGGCCTTCTCACATCACCAGGGATGATGTGGACAAATGGGATGTGTGCCACGTGTTAGTGAGTTAAGAACCTATAGAAGATAGAAATGTTTGTTAGAACATGGCATGTGTCACCAGTCATATTGGGCCATGTGTCTGCTTCTAGTATTCCGCTATGTGGCACTCCTCTTGAGCATGGGTAGTGGGGCCCCTAATGACTACATAAAGTAGCTTAAACCTTGGTGAAGAATTTAACTAGACCGGGCCCACGAGACCTTGACCCCAAAAGATGTGTGGTGCCACATCAGGAAGTATGGAGACTTGGTACCTCGGAGGAAAGGTGTTATAGTTAGAATTGAGTAGAGAAATCCTCGAAGTCCCGTAATGTCGAAGTGACATGATGTGATAACGTCACCAAGAGTGGCGTGGAAGTATTCATAGATTCGCGGTTCAGGAGTTTTGGGGTGTGCAGATGTGAAATCCTCCGAAGTCTCAGAACCTCAAAGATATGAAGTCCCGGAGCCTTGAAGCCCGAAGTCAGAAGGCCAGAGTTAATCTCGACCATTGATCGAGAAATGACACCTGGAAATAGATGCAGCAGTCTAGAGACTTGGCACTTCGGAAGGATTGATAGTATGGACAGACTGGAACTCACGAAGCCTGAAGTTCCCTAGTAAATAACAGTCATTGGATGTTGGGAAGTCGTGGACCGTTGATCCACCACACTTCGCAAGTTCACCAATGCGGCACTCCAGAAGTTTAGTTGTGAGGTACAGAAAGGGAAACCTCCAAACTTCCATAGCCCTGAAGTTTCAAGGCTCCAAATAAATGCCCAACTATTATCACTTGGTCACAACCATGGTCACATGCGATTTAAGGATTGAAGAGAAAGGGGCTAGTGCCTAAAGGTGAATTGTAGAACATAACAGGGCTCAAAGATAGAGCCATGGGGATTCTTGATCGAAAAAACCCCACAGAAAATAGAAGTTAGCAATTGTCAGGACCAGACATGATTGTTACCTAGTGAAGAGAAATGGAGGAAGCATAGAACGCTTATAGTCTAGAGGATGAAGTTAGAGGAATGGATGTCCATTTTGGAGTTGAAGGAACAAACTCCAATGGGCATGGATAATAAATAGATAAAGAAGTGAGTCTGATGAAAATCATTAAGAATTTGCAAAAAAATGTCCAAATTCACCAGGAAGATAACGAAAGGCTTAACAGTGCCAAGGAACAATAGGAAGACTTCAATATGAAGTTAATTCGGATCCTGGAAATAATTTCAAATAAGTTGGATAAGGAAAGTGTATCCAACAAATCAGAGAACCACAGGTCCCCTGATGAGGAAAGAAGAGGAAGAAGTGGTAGCATACATCATCAACACTCCCAAAAGCATTCCCATAGGAGAGCACATAGTAGATCAAGTCCATCCCCTTTCAGGAAACATAGGAGGTATGGGGTGGATGAGTTGAAAGGAGAAATGAATAAGATCAAACCTCCTACTTTTGATGGAGAGCATAAGAAGGATGAAGATGTTGAGACATGGCTGCTAGGCATGAGGAAGTACTTCCAATTGAAAAAATATTATTCTCATGCAGAGGGAAGAATTTCCATCTACCAACTTAAAGGAAATGCATCCATATGGTGGGATCAACTAGTGCAAGTACAACGCCTCAAGGAGAAAAATGTGACTTGGAAGGAATTCAAGAAACATTTTGAAAAGAAGTACTTAACCAAGGGATACTATGACAAAAAGATGAAAGAGTTCTTTGAACTTAAATTGGGCAGCATGACTATAGATGAATATGAAAGGAATTTCCAGAGTTGTTGATGTATGTCCCTTTCATTAAGGATGAGGCAGTCAAGATACAAATATATCTGAGTGGGTTGCCATCTTTTATCAGTGACAAAATCCAATATGATGATCCTAAAACTATGGAAGAAACCATAAGGAAGGAAAAATGTTTATATGATCAGCATAAGGGAAAGCCAACTTTCCAAATAGCCTGGGAAGACAAGAGGAAGTTTAAGAAGGAGAAGAGGCAGATGATGTTATAGGAAAATCCCCCTATAGACAAGTGGATTTCCTCTTGAACCCTAAATCTCTAAGATCAAGACAGAAAGGTGATAACTTTGTTCACTGACATCCTTTTAAACATAGCTAAGTCAACCAAATAGAGAAAAGGAAGAAGAATGTACCTTTTGTCGATGTTTGTCCTTGCTCGGTCCAAGTTGAGCCTTGATCCCCAATCTCTTCAACAAGTCCTGCAATCCAATAAAAAAAAAGACAAAACAACTTCCTATTCTACCATGATTAATCCAAAATTAGATCTATATATTAAAGACAAGTTCATGTAGACATACACAACCTTGAAAGAAACAGGCCAAGCACATGTATTAATGAGAACTAGATAGAAATACTTACAAACATTTGATGAAGTTGTAGTAGCCTCTTCCATATCTCCTTATCCAACCCCTTTCTCAAATAATCCACAATTAAAATGACTATGCCTCACTAATTATCTCCCTTATGAGATCATAAGTTTGATGCCTTCAATTTCCTCAATACCACCTCTCATGAAATCATAAATTTGGTATCTCTAAAACTCCATGTGTTTTTTACCATGAGAAGGCCTCCTTATATAAGCTTGGAGAGGCCCAACCACCTTAGATATTCTTGGGATAGGTTGAGGATCTTTCTCCATTAGTTGTGGATCCTCCCTAAGATCTAGCCTTGACCTCAGATTCAAATCCAACTAACTCCAGAGATGAGGGGGATTTTTCCATGATTTTACTCAACAGTCAAATATTCCCTCAAACAACCCAGCGCTCCCTCAAAATGGGACACAGAGTGTTGCAACGCTAAGCCAAAGAAGGGTAGGGAGCATTGGCACTCCCTGACAGTGGGTATGGGAGCACTGCCCAAAATTTCCTTTAAAAAGCCCAACACTCCTCTAGATGGGTGCACAAAGTGCTGGAATGCTCCCCCAAAGAAGGGTAAGAAGCGTTGGCACTCCCTGACAGTGGGTAGTTGAGCGTTGGCCTTCAAGAATCATTTTTAAGTGGGTTTTTTCATGTAAAAAGATTTGTACTCTTCATAAGATGATTTCTCCTTCTTAAACCAGTCTTTGAGGGTGTCTTTGAAGTGTCCTCGTGATGTCGTTCGAGACACGACATGGGCAAGATGACTGTATGATGCCTTCGACACTTGTGACCCTTGTGGCCAAAATGCGACACTTGCGACACTATTGAAGTGAGTAATTTTGATGTGTAACAAATTCCCCCCCAAAGTGAGAAGTTAGAAGATGAAAAATGATGACTGAAGTACTTTGTAGACTTTTTCGAGCAAGGGTATGGACATGGAGAACCTAGCAGAAGCTTCACACAACCATCAAACAAATATTCTGATATGTTTCAAACCCAAGGAAAGCATACCTATGATTGGGTGACAAAAACTTGCAAGGTATGGCCGCCATAAGATACATTGTGGATCCATAATTATATTAACAAAGAGGTATAGCCACCAAAGATACAATGTGGATCTATACTTCCATGACATGAACTGATCATAGCCACGAAAAATACACAGTGGATCTATGAAACGACAAGACATAACCACAAACCAATACAAAGTGGATCTAAGTGACAGTATATGTGTCAATATTCAAGAGAAACATCATCGCAACCTGGGTAAAGTACATATCAGAGTGATCACTCAACCTAGGGTCTTCTTACCAATCTCGATATAGTACGAGTCTAACCATGTGAATAGATGTCCTGATGTCGAACATGGAAGAAACCACTTGATTACCGGTCAATGATGTAAATCGTTAACAAGTGCAAGGGAAATCACCATTGATGTCAATGATTCCCAAGGTACCCTAGTACATTCCAGAAAATGTGAATAGATGAGATGAATTCGAACATCCATGGAATCATCCAATCGGGGGTCAATGATGTAAAGTGATAAAAGTGATAAAAGTCTACTCGGTTACATTCTCATGTATTTTCAAGCGTGAGAAAGAACAAAGACTAAGCTCGATATTGGTTTCATTTTTACACAAGCTTGAAACAAAATTAAACTATGCCTTTAAATTCCCAATGTAATTTCCAAAGGTTGGGATACCCATGGATGGTCGGTACTATGCCCCCAACTTGAAAATCTAGTGGCATAACTCCAGAAATATAATCAAAGGCTGGAGACATGACCCCCAAGCTTCAAATCATTCACCGACTTTGAGTTTGTCACCAATTTTGGTACTAGATGGAGAAAAAGGATACAGGTGGATGAAATGAAGGTTCAAAAATGAGACCTAACGAAAGACTCGAGTTGGTATGAGAGGTGATTGTTTCATTTTTTAACGATATTGAAACAAGAAAAGAACTATGCTCAAGGCTCTAGGTTCAATCCCCAGATTTTTGTTTCATTTTTTAACGAGCTTGTTACAGAGAGGAAAAACTATGCTCAAGACCTCTGTTTCATTTTTTAACGAGCTTGCCACAGAGAAGAGAAACTATGCTCATGACTTATGTTTCATTTTTTAACGAGCTTGCCACAAAGAAGATAAACTATGCTCGTGGACTCTTCTTGATCATGGATTCCAAGAGGATAATGCTCTTGAAGGACACCATGTCAAGGGACAAAACTCGATCATGGCTTCCAAGAGATCTTAACTGGATGGAAGAAGAATGATCTGGAAGGAACACATGTTGAGGGTCTCGTCAGGGGTAAGGAGATCGGGCTCCAATATCCCTGCCGAAGAGATCACCATGTCAACTACCAGATCTAATTCATCTTCATCGGCAGCTAAAGGCATGGGAGATAACACCACATAATTGACTTGTGGCGGAGGTGATACCGTCTCCATATAAGACCCGTTTAGGGAGGTCATTGGGTTGATGGTCAAGTCAGGGCCAACGAAATTTTTTATTATCAAAAGTCACCATTATTCCATCGTGAGGGAAAGATATCACATGAAAGAGAGTGGACACAATAGCTTTCATGACATAGAAATAATCTTGCCCAAGGAGTAAATCAAAATCCAAGGGGTCCTAGACTACCATAACATCAATAAAGACAATTTTCCCTCCCAAAGTTATAGGAAATTGAGGAAGGATCCCTAAAGGGTGACTAGTTCTTCTATTGAAAGAGAACAGGTCTGGGTAACCGGTACAAGCTGAGGATAACCCAAAGATTTCCAAGCAATAGAGGACAAAATACTAATGAACGAACCTTCATCTATCAACGCAATGAGGAACGTCCCAACCACAAACTTGTACTGTAATCTTGAAGGGAATGTGAGAGGAAAGACGAGGTCTATTTAGCACACCCCAATAAAAAAGGATGGCCTCATTACTTGGAGGGGGTTTCGCAGGAGAAGGAGGAATGCCCCCCAGCACGGTAGATTCTGTATCAACGAGAAAAATGTGGGAACAATCGGGTTTACTCTCTAGCGAGAGAGTAGGATCGATTGATAATGACATCAAATCAACCACTTGGGTTTCATTCTCCAAGGAGAGAATGGGGTCGACAGGTGGAAACAAATCAACCACTTGGGTTACACTCTCTAAGGGGAGAGTGGGATCGACCGAAGATGGGATTAGATCAACCACTTTTCAATTGGTTCAAATAAGGACGTCACCAAATTGACGACGTGATCAACTGGACTGACCGAAGAAGGGACTGGAGAAACCACTTTGGAACTCGTCATAGGAGGAGTGGGATTGACCACGTTGTCACTCTTCAGATGAAGGGTGGGACTGACCAATGACGGGACTAAATTAGTCAGTTGGGTTTCACTTTTCAGATGAAATGTGGGGTTGATCGATGATGGAACTGGATCAACTACTTTGGGTATTGGTTCAACTGGGGATGAAACTAGATTGACCACCTGATCAACTGGACTGACCGGGGATGGAATCGGATTGACCATTCCATCAAGTAATGATGGGTTGGGGGAAATATTACGATAACCAGTTGGGATTTGAAGATTTTCCAAAAGAGAATAAGCCTCGTCCATATGAGGAAAAATGTGAGAATAATGATCACCTTCGCATAACATACAAGGAAATTTTACAGTTGTCTTCTTCTTACCAACCTTAACATCACTAGTTGATGGGGCATCACTAGCTTGTCTAGTAGAGGCCGATGATGTGGAGGACCAAATTTCTAAGACATTAGGAAGACTAAGGAAATCCCTCAGAAAGTGGTCACCCTTACAAAGACTGTAAGGGAATTTGGGTTTCAGATTCTTCGTTTTAATCTTTTTGACCTCATCAACACTCCCAGTACTATTAACAGTAGCTAGTTGCTTGGATACAACATCTGATGTAGTTGGAGGCTTGGTCCCTTTTGGGTTTTGTTTCTTCTTCTTCATATCAACCTGGCTACTTGCTTTAGATCTTTCACTAGGCGAAGAAGGAGAATGGGAAGGAGACTTAATGGGTGAAGAAGGAGAAAATTTGACATGAGGTTGATGTGTGGGTGGTGTACTAACATCTGAAGCATTAGGTGCAGTTGAAGCACTGGGAATATTTGAGATCACCGGAGTGGGGAAAAACCAAACTAGTAATCCGATTGTGAGTCCCGAAAGACTCAGTGTGGCAATGTATGGAGGAACAATGTTTCCAAAAGAAGGAAAGGTGAAAGGTTCCCTAGGACAAGGGGTTCCTCCATTGGTACTCCCAGGAGTTGATTCCATTAACACTGACTCGACCTAAGGTCCACTAAGTAAAAAAAAAAAACACACGCTATGAATATAAGAAGCAAACAATCAAACAAAACTTCCCACAATGAAATCACTAGTTGGTGATGAAATCCAACGTCATGAGATCAATATAGGAAGAGGCAGGGATAGATTGGGTGGATTAGTTACATTGGAAACTTGCTTAACGAACTTATGCCTTGGTGCAAGCTTCCACGCAGTAATTGTGGATTTACCCTCCAAGGAGCCTGAGTGAGATTGACCAACGTTTGTTCCAAGTACAGTGAGACTTACCTTCATCATCACCTTGTGTAAGACCCTGAATATTATGGATACTAAGGTCACCAACTTGCAGTCATCCCCTGGGCGGGTACAGTCGACAGTCCAGTCCAAACGTATGGGAAGAATAACAAGTCTGAAATCCTTCAAGAGAACTGAGGACAAGTGGACCAGTAGAACTCCAGAGGACCCCGAACGGATTCAAAATTCATGAAGCACCGAGACCAAATGAAGACATTTGAGCCTCAAGAAGAACCCCCAATATGCAACCTGACTACTATGAATGGTTGAACCACGGAGGGATAATCTTCGTAACTCTCCCGAATGTGACCTTGTGCGTAACCCTTGTGTGAGAGGGGGATCCTAGTAAGCTTAAACGAAAATTGGATTTTCTCTCCCTATCAAAATATGCTAATTTTTTTTGACAGCTTTGGAAATTTATCCTTTCAACCTATTCCAAATCCCAACACCTTAAGCTAATGTAGGTTTGCTAATAGAAAAAATGTCCGATAAATTTTAGTTTAACGCTTGATTTTAAGGCTGTTGTTTACTCAAGAGGAAAATGGAGTGGACTAAATGATGTTTTGACCAACTCTAAACAATGAAAAGAAATGAGAATGCAAATACTTCACTTCTATGAAAGCTATATTACGAGAGGGAGAAAACATTTATCATTCCAAATGCACAATGTCCCAAAATGCCAAAAAAACATGCAATTCTGCTACTTCAAATGCAAGCTAGTTTCACTACCCAAAAGAAAGAATGAAAGTATCTTCTTTGTTTGATTATGATGTATACATAAATTAAATACAAATCCTTTGATGTTCTACTACTTTCAATTAGGAGAAAGAGTCAATTGCAGATGCAAAAGACACGAAGCAAAAAGGCTACAAACAAATCATGCACTCAAGGTAGTGAGGTATGAAAGAAAACAAGTAGAAAATTGTTTTGAAAAGAACACAATCAAGGATTCTACAACCAATCAAGAATTCAAGGACTACAAGAGGATGCAAAGAAGAATCCAAGAAAAGACAGGGAGAAAGAGAAATCACTCAAATTGTCCCGACAAAACAAGCGGATAGAAAGGGAAATTTCACATTTCTGAAAAAATTTCAAGCTCCAATAAAGAAAATAAGGGGTTATAAGAACCGAATATCAACCTAAATAACTTTACAAACCAATCACAAAGTCTGGGTAAATACTTCCACAAAACAAGCTGAGAAAATCTGAGCAGAAAAGGGCAAAACTCCTCCAAAAAGGAGACCAACGCTCCTTGTTCCAAGGGTACAAAGTGTTGCAGTGATCCCTAAAGCACTGTAGGATAGTTATAGCGCTCTTATATGGCCTAAATGTGGGCGTTGGGCCACCCATAAATTCAAATAATAGTCAAAAAAATGAAGAAAAACTCACCCAGAATGAATAAAAAATAGTGAAATTGCTAGTGAAGGTAGGAGAAGGCTAATGGATGATGATCAAACAGTAAAAATGATTTGAAAGGTGGGAAAATGTAAGTAAATACAAGAGGATTTTTTTGGGAAAAATGACCTCAAAGATCAAATGGAATAGTGGAAAGATCTTTGAATTTCCTTACAATAGTTTTCATTCAGTCAGATAAATGAGAAGAAAATAGTAAATTGACTCTTAAAATTCAAAGAAGAAGAGTGACTCAAAGTAAGGAATAAAAAGTTCAACAATCCAAACAAAACATAATCAATTCTTAGAAATCAAGATGTTGGAGGCCAAAACAAGGACACACTGAGATGGTATTAACCCTGAGCAGATGAATCAACAAAAAGTAGACTCAGAGATCAACTCCCAAAAGTTTTTTTAGCAGAAAAAACCAGCGCTCTGGTGTCAAGGGTACCAGAGCATTACAATGCTCTGTGGGAGACTGCAAGGGAGTGTCAGCACTCTGATAGTACAGGTAGGGGAGCGCTGGCCTCTTAAAACTCAAAAACTTGCCTAGAAATAAAAAAACTCAGGAAAATCTAGAAATTGAGTTTTTATAGGATGAATCCAGCAGCCAACAACACATCTAAGAATCAGAAACACAACATGAATAATATCTAAAGGTGATAAAATGCCAAAAAACAAGACCAAGGAAGGAAACCAAAACTGAAAGCTTCGATCCCCAGTGGAGTCGCTAATTTATGTTACAGGAAAATTCCCCTGTAGACAAGTGGTTTTCCTCTTGAACCCTAAATCTCTAAGATCAAGACAGAAAGGTGCTAACTTTGGTCATTGACATCATTTTAAACCTATATAAGTCAACCAAATAGAGAAAAGGAAGAAGAATGTACCTTTTTTTCGATGTTTGTCCTTGCCCTGTCCAAGTTGAGCCTTGACCCCCGAGCTCTTCAACAAGTCTTGCAATCCAATAACAACAAAGACAAAACAAGTTCCTATTCTACCATGATTAATCCAAAATTATATCTATCTATCAAAGACAAGTTCATGTAGACATACACAACCTTGAAAGAAACAGGCCAAGCACATGTATTAATCTGAACTAGATAGCAATACTTATAGACCTTTGATGAAGTTGCAACAGCCTCTTCCAACTCTCCTTGTCCAGCCCCTTGCTCAAATAATCCACAATCAAAATGAATATGCCTCACTCGTTATCTCTCTTACGAGATCATAAGTTTGATGCCTTCAATGTCCTCAATACCACTTCTCATGAGATCATAATTTCGGTATCTCTAAAACTCCATGTGTTTTTTACCATGAGAAGGCCTCCTTATATAAGCTTGGAGAGGCCCAACCACCTTAGAGATTCTTTGGATATGTTGAGGATCTTTCTCCATCAGTTGTGGATCCTCCCTAAGATCTAGCCTTAACCTCATATTTGAATCCAACTAACTCCAGAGATGAGGGGGAGTTTTCCCTGATTTTCCTCAACATTCAAAGATTCCCTCAAACATCCCAATGCTCCCTCAAAATGGGACACAGAGTGTTGCAACGCTCCCCCAAAGAAGGGTAGGGAGCATTGGCACTCCCTGACAGTGGGTATGGGAGCACTGCCCAAAATTTCCTTAAAAATTCCTAGCGCTCCTCAAAAGGGTGCAGATAGTGTTGGAACGCTCCCCCAAAGAAGGGTAGGGAGCGTTGGCACTCCCTGACAGTGGGTAGGGGAGCGTTGGCCTTCAAAATTCATTTTTAAGTGGGTTTTTTGATGGAAAAATCTTTGTACTCTTCATCAGACGATTTCTCCTTCTTAAACCAGTCTTTGAGGGTGTCTTTGAAGTGTCCTTGTGATTTTGTTCGAGACACGACATAGGCAAGATATTGTATGATGTCTACGACACTTGCGACCCTTGTGGAAAAAATGTGACACTTGTGACACTTGTAATGATGACACTTGCGACACTATTGAAGTGATTAATTTTGATGTGTAATAGAAGGAAAACAAGCCACCATTTTTCAGAAATAGTCCTCAAGGATAGCCAATTTTGAGGGAGCCTAGGATGGTTGATGTAGGTGCGTAAAGGCAAAGGAAGACACCTATACAATGTTGGGGCTGTAATGGAGATCATAAGTATAGATATTTCCCTCACAGAAAGGAAAAGGTGAGAGTTGTTCACAATTTTTAGCAAGAAGAAACAGTGGAGGACATGGGCAAAAGAGTACCATGCATCCATGGACAACAAGCAAACTGAGTTTCAATCACACATGATTGAAGTCAAAGGTATGATCAATAACCATGCCTTTACTATTTTAATTTACTCAGGGGCTATTCATATCTATGTATATCCTAATGTAGTGGAAATATTTCAATTACCAAGAAGAAAGCATGGGAAATCTTGGATGGTGCAGTTGGCTACAGGAGCCAAGAGAAAGGTTGTTGAGTTGGTTAAATCATGTCCAACGGGCATGAATGGATTAAGTACCAAGGCAGATTTGAACATCTTTTCTTTGGGATCATATGATTTCCTAATTGGTATGTATTGGTTGGACCAACACCATGCCATATTATACTGTCATAACAAGGCATTCACTTTCTTGGATGAGGAAGGGGATTAGATAGCAGTCCAAGGAATTCCCAGGGAAGTTACTGTCCAAGAAATCTCAACAATGCAGCTGAAGAAGTGTTACAGGAAGGGTTGTCAAATATTTGCAGACCATATAGAGGAAGAATATAAGGATAAGGTGCCAAATATGGAGGATCATGCAGTCCTGGAAGATTTCGAAGATGTGTTCAAGGAGATACTAGGATTACCTCCAAAGAGAGGTATTGATTTCTCTATTAATTTAATGTATGGAGTAGCTCCATTATCAAAGAATCCTTACATAATGAATACACCAAAGATGAAGGAGTTGCAAATGCAGTTGGAAGAAATTTTAAAGAAGGGGTACATACACTCAAGTGTGTCACCTTGGGGTGCCTCAGTCTTATTCGTGAAGAGTAAATATGGGACATTGATATTGTGCATCGATTTCAGACAGTTGAACAAAGTGACTATAAAGAACAAGTATCCTCTACCAAGGATTGATGATCTCTTCGATCAATTGAAGGATGGAAGGATATTTTCAAAGATAGATCTCATATCGGGATACCATCAGGTAAGCATTAAAGAGGAATACATCAACAAAACTTCCCTTGGGACAAGGTATGGTCATTATGAGTTCACAGTGGCTCCATTTGGGTTATCAAATGCACAAGTTGTTTCCATGTTCTTAATGAATGGTGTTTTCTGAGAATATTTAGACAAGTTTGTCATTGTCTTTTTGGATGACATCCTTGCATATTCCAAGTCAGAAGAAGAACATGAGCATCATTTGAGGATGGTGTTGCAAGTGCTAAGAGAGCATCAATTGTATGCCAAATTGAGAAAATGTTCATTTTATCAAAACATAATTCACTATTTGGGGCATATCATATATGAAGAAGGGATAGCAGTAGACCCTAAAAAGATTGAGGCCATTAAAGGGTGGACAACACCTAAGAATGTGAAAAAATTCAGATCCTTCATTGGTCTAGCTAGCTACTACATAAGGTTCATTGCAGGGTTTTCGAGAATAGCTCATCCCATCACTTCCTTGCAAAGGAAGGGGAAGAAGTTTCAATGGAAAACATAATGTGAAATGAGCTTCTAGCAATTGAAGAAACTGTTAACCAGTGCTCTTATTCTAAATATTGTTGATCCGAATGAAGATTTTTTGATTTGCACAGATGCGTGCAAAGAAGGACTAGGAGGAGACCTTAGTCAGAAAGGATATGTGATATGTTTCGAGTCCAGAAAATTGAAAGAGAATGAAAGGATCTACGCCACTCACAATTTGGAGTTGGCATCCATAGTGCACGCTTTGAGGAAGTGGAGTTAATACCTCATGGGAAAGAGGTTTGAGTTGAGGACTGACCATAATGGTATGAAGTACCTGTTTGATCAACCTACTTTGAATGCTAGGCAGAGTAGATGGTTGGAAGTCCTCCGTGAATATGACTTTGATATCAAGCACATCAAAGGAAAGGAGAACAAAGTGGCTGATGCACTCAGTAGGAGAGTGCATGAATTTCATGCTACAACCATTAGGATGTATCAGACGAATATTAAAGGAAGAATTTATTAGGCTGCAAAAGTTGATTTGCAATACATGGAATTAGTAACTAAATTACAACAAGGTAAAATGCAGCAAAAAGATGAATATTACGAACTGGGAATTGATGAAATTCTCTTGTACAGAAACAGAGTTTATTTACCCAGTTCTCACGAATTGAGGAGTATGATTTTGAAAGAGATGCATAATGTGCCTTATGCTGGCACCTTGGATATCAGAAAATAGTTTCAACAGTAAAGAGCCAATATTATTGGCGAGGCATGAAGAAATAAATTGCAGAATACATCGCTAGATGTATGGAGTGTCAAAGGGTCAAAGATGAGCATAGACACCCAGTTGGGTTGCTACAACCATTACCAATTCCTTAGTGGAAGTGGGAAGTGGTGACAAAGGATTTCATCACGGGATTTCCCAGAACAAGCAAGCACCATGATGTAATCATGGTGGTAGTGGACAAGCTTACTAAATCTTCCCATTTCATTCCTATGAAGGTTACTCACAAGGAAACTAATGTTGTTGATATTTATATAAGGGAAGTAGCACGATTTCACGGTATTCCCAAGACAATTGTGTTTGACAAAGACCTAAAATTAACCTCAAATTTTTGGAGAGGATTATTCAAGGGGTTCGGAATAAACATGAACTTCATCACAACCTATCATCCTGAGTCTGATGGACAAACAAAAAGAGTAAATAAAGTGATAGAAGATATGTTAAGAATGTATGTGATGGACAAACCATCCAGATGGGAATACTACCTGCACTTGGTAGATTTTGCTTACAACAATGGGTATCAAGGATCACTGAAGATGAGCTCGTTTGAAGAGCTTTATGGAAGAAAGTGAAACACCCCTGTAAGTTGGGATAATCGAGTTGATAGATCAGTGGTTGGGCCAGAGTTGCTCAAGGAAATGGAAGAGAAAATGTTGCAGATTAAGCAGAATTTGAAGGTTGCCCAAGACAGGAAGAAAATCTATTCTGACAAGGGCAGAACCCACAGGGAGTTTAAAGTGGGTGATCATGTTTTCTTGAAGGTGAAATCCAAAAGAATTTCCCTAAAGATGGGAAACTATTCCAAGTTGGAAGCCATATATTGTGGGCCATTTGAAATCCTAGAAAGGATTGGACCAGTAGCTTATATGCTTGCATTGCCTGCATGCATGACTATTCATAACATATTTCATGTCTCATTTCTCAAGAAGTATATACCTGATGTTAATCATGTGATTGTTTGGAATGTGATTTAGGTGGAGCAAGAATGCACTATACAGGTACACCCAGTGCAATACTCAACCGGAAGAACAAGCATCTCCGGAATCGAGCCATAAGGTTGGTAAAGGTCCAGTGGATCTAGTACGGTCCTGAGGACGCAATGTGGGAGCATGAAGATGATATGTGGGAAAAATACTCACATATTTTTGAATATTTTGAACATCTTATGGATGTTGTATAAATAGTTGCACTAAGGACAGTGAAAAAATAAGGGGAGGGGATTTTAATACCACAAGGTCGAGCCCCAGTTTTAATTATAAATGTAATGATATTTATAGGTTGGTGAGACAAGCAATTATAAGTTGGTAGGCTTATGTGTTTATTAGGATGGAGAGCCTAGAGGCTAAGGCTAGTGGGCTTGATTTTGTATATGTAATTATGTAGATCATTAATAAAAAATACATCGTTGCGTGTAGACCGACCTTGAAGAAAGAGTTATGGGGGACTAAGCTCCACTAGGCTGGGTAAGGGAAGGGGGTTGAGAGGCTGGAATGAAGGGCTAATATTAATAGCTTAAGTCCAATAGAATAATATATTATTATTCTAAATGTTGTGAGTGGGATATGAATATATCCTAAGTTCCTTTGGAAAAAGGGGTACGACTTCCAAATGGAGAGGAATGTGCTTCTTGAGCACCATGTGTCAACTCAGGCACATGCAATATAAGTGAGAATTCATACTATTTTGGGGTTTCTCTTGGCCATTTTTCACCAATGCACTCAACAAGAATGAGTACCCTGGTACGCCTTGTTGAATTCCTGAACCACATCGAACCTCTGCAACAAACCCGAATTGACAACCTTGCTACACCTGTACCCTGCGGGTTGCCTGTGCATTATTTCATCAGTACCATTCCCAAGTCCAGTTTTTGTTGCTTCCATCACTGTGCCCATGTGTGGAGGAGTGGGAGTGAAGAAGCGAGTTTCCAGGCCCATGGATAGAAGAAACAGGTTGTCATGTATGTGAGTAACTCTCTCCAGGTGAGAGAGTGTGATGAGGAAGTGATTTCTCCTAGAGGGAGTCTAATAGCAACTACAAAGATCTAAGAATTCTTGATCTAGCCTGTTGTTGAATCCCAAGGAAAGGGAGGTGTAGCAGTCGATGGACTCTTGGACAGTGAAGGTGTACACTCCTGGGGTGGGACAGGCATGTGGGGAATGAGAGTTTGTGAGTTGTGGGCATAAGTGGATCCTTGGAGAAAATCCTTCATGTTGTACTGTGCAACTTCATGTTGTCCCTGCCTAGCTTAGGAATCCCTTGCCTAGTGGAGTTTAGTCCCAACTCGGGGGTGACCCACTGATGAGAGTGATGAGAAGCATGGTCTAAGGTTGGGAGGTTCATGGAAGGTCTACACGCAGTTGGTGTAGTTCAATTAAAAGATAAGTACCAATTCTCTGTTCATTGTATGTTGTCTATTTGTAAATGTGTTATAATTGATGAGTAATGCCTATATATATATATTGCATGTATGTGTTAATGTTTCTTCCACATGAACAGGTGTATGAGAAGAGTAATGATGTCTATTTAATCACATTAGATATGTGTGTGTGTGTGTGTGTGTGTGTGTGTGTGTGTGAATATCAAATTGTATCTCTATTTATTTCCTGTTAAGTTTTATATGTGAATATTTCCACAAAAGAAGTCTTTCTTAGTGGCTTTGCCCGGCTGGTTGGTGGTTGGGGATGTCACAAATTGGTATCAAATCTGAGAAGTAAAATATACAGTCATTAAGTAGCGTTGTCAACCTGTTGGTGGTGGTTGGGGACGTTACAAGTTAGTATCAAAGCGAAAAGTATGTTTACGGAAGTGAGGTTTCCCAGCCTGTTGGTGGTTGGGGACGTCACATTTCCCACCATGATAATCTTATCACCCATTAGAAATATGATTTTAATCACTTTATTCCATTTATATTTCTAATTGTATCTTTCATTTGAGTTGGAGAATTCAATCCATCTAGGTTCTAACCTGAGATCATTTGCACCTTGCCAACGTGTCTTGATTTTTATATTTTCATGATGATTTCCTCTTGTCTCTCACAAGGCTAAAGATAATCATGCTAATGTTTCACATCATTATCATTTATAATCGGAGGAAACACATACCTTGGGTTGCAATGTCGATAATTTTTAAATCATATTTTATGACCAATATTGGTAATGGATGGATATCTTTACAAGATAGATGCAATTGGAGTCTAATGGTATTGTTTTCTTAATTTGACTGACTCTAATTTCAGGAACAAGACATTGTGTCTAGGGATTCAAGTCTAACAACAATCAATGACACTAGACTCTCATAATGAAGATAATGTTCTGGGAAAGCACATAGTACTCATCTCTCAAGAAGAAGGTTGTGACATTTGATTGAATGGACATCAGATGAATACTTGATGACAACATGGCATTTGCATAAGTTTTATGGCAACCCACATAGTTTAAGTTTGTGTTAGCTTAGCATGCTTTGCTTAGGATTCATGTTAATTCTGGTCTTTGCATATCTTTTTAGTTAATTATCATTTCAATAAGTCAGTCATTCAAGAGGAGGATTTCTTACCAAACTGTCTAACAACTGATCACATTATTTTATTTTGTTATGCAGGTTGGGACATGACTTGTGCGACCAACAACTCAAAATATTTTCTCTTGAAATGAAGGCAACTTAGGGAAGTGTTAATCTAAACTTCACTGCTCAGATTCCTTTGCAACATTTTTAATCAACCAATATTGTCACCGACTCCATAGCTAATCAGAAATATATTCCCAGTCATTTATTCTCTTATTGTTTTCTAATCTAGTCGTTGTTTGGAGTCATTTTAATGATTATTTTGATAGCATCCATAGTTGTAATATCTATTGTCTTTATGAGAATGAATCTTTGGTACTAATGATTATCTTTTATGGAAAAGAGAAAATGGCACTTGGGTGAGAAATATGAAATATAATTTCTGTTATTAAGAATTCAACGTTTTCAAAATTGCAAAGGAATTGCTTATGTTATGAAATATTGAGAGCTTATGGGTTTGAAGAATGTTTCATATACATTTGATTTGATTGAGCATCTACATTAACCCATTCTGATATAGTCCCACATGATTGTTTTGTTTCATTAAATGAAAGAAAAATTGTATGTGACAATTGGATAGGGTAATTTGTTGCAATTTTTTTCCAGTAGATAATCAATTCTCATAATCTGGTTTGTTTTCATTTTAGATCAGAAACTATGTGAATATTTTCATTGGGCTTGATGTCGAATGAGTAAAATTTATTGAATGATTTTTTCCCTTGGATTAATTTTTGATCTTTCACTGTCGCTGAACCAGATTTGTTGCTTGCTACCGGGTTTTGTTCTTATCTTTCTCAGCAAGTTTTCGTCCTTTTGATGACTAACATTCTAACTTCATATTTCTTTTAGTTTAATTTTCATTTTCATTAATTGAATTCTGATTTTAGTCTTTCTTGCTACTTGTACATAGTACTTCCATCTTTTAAGTTGAATGTTGGTTTTTCTCTGAGCTAATTTGACTCCTAGTCTGCCTTGAGGATTACTCTTTAAAGTTTGAGTGAGGGGTTGTTCAATTTTGGTCACACACTGAATATTTTTCTTACAAGTCATAAGATGCATAGGCCACTCTATCTAAATGTAAATTTTTAAAGTTCTCAGTTGTAGGTATGGACTGATATTTGTGGTGGAACACATGTGCCTATTGAGCATACCGTGATAATCCATAAGTATAGGAAAGTGTCTATCCTCTCTTTTCTTTGAGCTCCATCCACTTCACATTAATAAAATGGTCCATACTATGATTTTTTGGGGGGAGACATGTGGGTTAAACTAAAATGCATAACATCTACTCAGGAAATCAAGGTAACTCTTGTATCACCCTGTTTCCTTCACACCTTATGTACATATTTATATCTATATCTAAAATCTAAAAGGGTGATCATATTCTCAAATTAAAAATCAAGTTGAAATAGTTATTAATAGTGTGGGAAGTACAAATAAACCCATCAGGGATATGGACGCATATTGGCAGTGAGGCTATGCTTGTATGGTACCGAGGCAACTTCGTCGGGGATATGGATGCTTGTTGGTAGCGAAGAAATGCCGAGAAAAGAGAGATGATGAACACACTTAGGTAGATGTTTACCTTTTTAAAAGTGAAAACCCATGGTTGAACCAAAGATAATTTGAAGTGTACAACTAGTAAAAGAACTTATCTCATTATTTGGCTCTTTGAAAAGGGTGTGCTAGATTACAAGTACTAGAAATATTGGGTTATATCTTTTAGAATTTTGGCATCATTGTGATACCCATGATTATTGAAAAATTGTCTGTATTTTGTTGAACTTATCTTTAAAACTCAAATCTAAAGTATGGGCCCTAGACTTCTATTGACAAAGATAACTGGTTCTTCCAGTGTGTCACCATTTTTTGTGGCCGCAACAACCCACTTTTAATTTTTCTTTTACAAGCGAAAAGAAATCCCCCCCCTAACTAAAACTTCAATCCTATTGCCTAATCCTCTGTTGCTTGAGCCTAATGCTATCTCTTTGCCTACATTGAGGTATTTGGGGGTTTTATATTGATAGATGACTGTCTATGATGGGTGTTGGTTATTTCTTTTGATATGATGATTTCAACTGTCTTAATGTTGTCTCTTGACCTATGAATTTTTTTTTGACATTTGTATGATGGAATTGATGTGTCATCTCTGACCTTTTGTTGATTCCTAAGTTCCTGGTGATCTGATGTGGTTTCATGGTTTGTTCTATTGCATGTCTTGATTGACGAAATCAAACTATGCATCTTTATACTAGTATGTTTGTGCTTCATGTTTTCATGTTTATGATTTAGCATACAAATTCTACTCACATGTTTCTAACTCTAAGTCTAAATCACATACTAGATGATCTTTCTTTTGAGTTGAGACTTGGCACATATTGTTGGGTATGTGTTATATTCTTTGCATGAGTAGTTGTGTCTGTGTTGCATCGGCCGCACAGGGGGGTGCAGGTTTTTTGCCTCGAGAAAAGTGTCACGTTTTTGCCTTGTTTTTCATGTTGCCTCGATTTTTGTGTCCATTGTTGTGTGGTTTTTCGGCACATGGTTTTTTGCCGATGGTTTTCTATTTATGGTTAATAAATTAGGGTTGATGAATCCAGGTCATTGGGTTAGGGTTTTGGATGCCACTGGATCCTTTATGTATCGTTTATTGTAAACAATGTATCACTATGAATGAATATAGAATATGTTGGTTTTCCCGGTTTGGGTTTTGAGGGGAAAAATCTCTATGTAATGTTTGTATTTTCCAATGTATCTTTTATGTTATTTTACTGAAAATATGTTTGCAGTAAATATTGTATAAGGTTAAAATATACATTTGGTATTAGAGTTTTATTGGCTTCAGGAGGACGCCTTTGTGGTCAAGGGTTTGGATCGGGACTGTGATAATCCTTGTTACAGTGGGAGATCTATGGTATTGTATTTTCAGGTGAAAAGAAATGTCGAGCAATCTGAAAATGGAGATCGAGAAGTTTAATGGGAAAAGTTTTGAGCTTTGGAAGCTCAAGATGGAATATCTGTTGGTGGACAGAGATCAGTGGATCGCGGTAGATCTAGGTACTGCACCTACATGAACTTTAATAGATGACAAGAAAAAGTTGGATCGGAAGGCGAAGAGCACAATCTGGCAGTGTCTCTCAGATTCAATATTACTGAATGTGTCAGAGGAAGATACAACCAAGGATTTATGGGATAAGTTGGGGAAGTTGTATCAGTCTAAGTCCCTAGTAAATAAACTATTCTTGAGAAATAAGACGTATAACCTAAGGATGAGAGATGGAGACTCGGTGGTAGAGCATTTGAACACCTTCAATACTGTGGTAAGTCAGTTAGTATATGTTGAGATTAAAATTTCAGATGAAGATAAGTGTATCAGTTTACTGTGTTCTTTACCAGACTCATGGGATAGTCTAGTTATGGCCATAGGTAGTAATACAACTGCCTTGAAGTTTGATGAAGTGGTCTCATCCTTGTTTTCAGAGGAGATGAGACGAAAGAATATGGAAGGACAGAGAAAAAATGCATTATTTGCAAAAGGATGCTCCCAGGAAAGAAATAGCTCCAAGTTGTCAAGTGGGAGATCTAAGTCTAAGGGTAGATCTGAATCTCCTAGAAAGTTTGTAAAGGTATGTTGGAGATGTGGAAAAGAAGGGCACTACAAGAAGCAGTGTAGATCCAAAGTTGAGAAAAAGAAGGGATCTGAAGAATCTCCTTCTACAGAAGAAAATACCTCCAAGGAAGAAGGAGGGGATGTGTACTTGGATTCTTCAAGCACACATGCATATCATGAGGCATGGTTGGTTGAATCAGGTGCATCCTTTCATAAGAATCCCCACAGGGAGTGGTTCTGTGAATATGAAAGGTATGATGGAGATACTGTTTTCTTAGGTGATGATTTGACAACCAGAATCATGGGATGAGGAAAAGTCAATTTGAGGCTCATAGATGGAAGGATTATAACACTACCTAGTGTGCACATCCCAGGATTGGCCAAAAATTTGATTTTTGTAAGAAAAATGGGCGATGTAGGGGTAAAAACAATATTTGAAAAGGAAACCTACAGGATGGTTCAAGGAGCAATGGTCTTGTTGAAGGGAGATCCGTTTGGAACTTTTTATAAGCTACAAGGAAGGATAATTAGTGATGGGTGTAATAGGTCCATTATTCATGATATTGGAGTTGAAGATGAAAGAACTCCTACATTCTCTGGAGAAAAGGTTATGTTGTGGAATCAAATACTAGGGCATATTGGAGAGAAGGGTCTTTGATTACTACACGGTAAAGGTATGGTTGAAGGTATGTCTAACTGCTTTTTGGATTTTGATTTCTATGAACATTGTGTGTATGGGAAGCAGAAACGGGTAAGATTCCCTTATGGTGCAATGAGGGCGGAAGGAATTTTACAGCTAGTTCACAGTGATGTTTTTGGACCTATGTTGGTCCCATAATTGGGAAAATATGTATACTATGTCTCATTTATGGATGACTTCTTGAGGAATACTTGGATATATTTCATCAGGAAGAAATTTAAAGTCTTTGACATGTTTAAATAGTTTAAGGCTCTTGTTGAGAATCAAACAGAGAAAATAATTAAGGTGTTGAGAACAGATAATGGTGGAGAGTTCTGCGGGAATGAATTTGAATAATTATGTAAGTGTGGTATAGAAAGGCATAATACTACTCCATGTACACCTCAACAAAATGGAGTTGCGGAAAGGATGAAAATGACGTTGATAGAAAAATCAAGGTGCATGCTCAATGGTGTCGGGTTAGGAAAAGAATTTTGGGTAGAGGTAGTGGGTACTGCATGTTACCTGGTCAACAAATCACCCTCATCAATGTTGGATGACAATACTCCACAAGAGGTATGGACTGGTAAGAAAACTTCTCTCACACATCTCAAGGTATTTGGCTTTGATGCATATGTTCATGTTCCAAAGGAAAACAAGAGTAAGCTAGATAAGAAGGCTGAAAAGTGTATCTTTATTGGATATAAAGATGGTCTCAAAGGTTATAAGCTTTAGAAACCATAAACTAAGAAGGTAGTGTATAGCCGAGATGTGGTATTTAAAGAAATGAAGGATGTTGTTAAACAAGAATTCCTACCAAGTAAGGAAGAACGAGAGAAAGTAGAGTTTGATTTAAAGGATGATGAATCAGACTCTACATAAGAACATGAATCAGAAGAAGAAGATCCCCATAGTCCAGTATTGAGGAGATCAGTTCAAGAAAGAAGGCTACCGGAAAGGTATACTCCATCTGATTTTCGTTCAAATTTTTCTTTATCTATTACTGATGATGATCCTAGAACTTTCAGGGAGGCAATGGATTCAGAGGATGGAAATCTATGGGAAAAGGCCATGGAGTAAGAAATGTAAGCCTTGGATAAGAATGAGGCTTGGGATCTAGTGGATTTTCCAACTGGAAGAAATCCCATTGGAAACAAATGGGCATTTAAAAATAAGTTGAATGCAGAAGGAAAAGTGGAGAAATACAAAGCTCAATTAGTAACAAAGGGTTATTCCCAAGTTGAGGGAATTGATTTTGGTGAGATATTTTCTCATGTTTCCAAGTTAACCTCTATAATATTTATGTTATCTGTTGTTGTTGCATTTGATTTTGAAGTAGAACAGATGGATTTGAAGACAAAATTCCTACATGGGGATCTGGAAGAAGAAATCTATATGAAGCAGCCAAAAGGATTTGTTGTGGAGGGAAAGAAGGAGTTGGTATGCAAGCTAAAAAAGTCCATGTATGGTTTAAAACAATCACCAAGGATGTGGTATCAAAAACTTGACACTTATATGTTGGACTTGGTTTCACAAGAAGAAAAGAGAATCATTGTGTGTATTTTAAATTAATTGGTGATCATTTGATTTTTTTGGTCTTGTATGTGGATGACATGTTGTTGATAGGAAATAACAAGGAAATTACTCATGATGTGAAATCTCAGTTGTCCTCTAAATTTGACATGAAGGATATCGATGTTTCAAATTTCATTTTGGACATGGAAATTAAAACAGATTGGAGAAAGAGGAAACTATGGTTAAATCAAAGAAAATATGTCGAGACAATATTGCAGAGGTTTAATATGCAGGAATGTAAATTGGTCAAGGTTCCTATTCATGTTGGTGTAAAGTTATTTGTGGATCAGTGTCCCAAGACATGGGAAGAGGAGGAGGACATGTCTTGTGTTCCATATGCGAGTGCAGTTGGAAGTTTGATGTATGCAATGGTCTGTACTAGACCAGACATTGCACATGCTGTGGGATTTTTGAGCAGGTATATGTCAAAACTAGGGAAGGAGCATTGGACAACAGTAAAAAGGGTTTTCAGGTATTTTCATGGCACTGATAGCTATGGATTGTGCTACCAAGGAAGACCGATATTGGACAGCGTGTTGGATATACATGGATTTTTGGATGTAAACTGGGCTGGAGATATGGATCATATGATATGTACAAGAAGGTATGTGTTTAACTTGTTTGGAGGAGAAATAAGTTGGATGAGAAAAAGACATGTTGTAGTGGCACTTTCAACTACCAAAGATGAATACATGGAAGCCACTCATGCAAGTAAGGAAGAAGTATGGTTACAAAGATTGTGTTCAGGTATTAGGTTGGTACAACATGATGTAAGGATAGATTGTGACAGTCAGAGTGCAATTTTTTTAGCAAAGAACCTGACTTATCATTCAAAGACAAAGCATATTGATATTCAATATCACTTTGTGAGAGACATGGTTGAAGAAAATAAATTGTTGCTGATGAAGGTGGACACTTTGAATAATGTTGCAGATTCATTAAAAAAATATGTGAGCATTGAGAAGTTCTGTTGGTGTAGAGGATCCATGGGCATTGCTTCCCTGGATTGTTGACTATGTAACCCTGTAACCCCATGTATGGAAAGAAAACAATAAGTGGGAGGATGTTTGGGTATGTGTTATATTCTTTGCATGAGTAGTTGTGTTTGTGTTGTGTCAAGCGCACAGGGGGGTGAAATCCCCCCGCGCAGGGGTTCATGGGAAGCGCCCTCGATATTTTTTTCCTTGGGAAACGTGTCGCATTTTTGCCTCATTTTTCATGTTTCCTTGATTTTTGTAGCCATTATTGGGTGGTTTTCCGGCACATGGTTTTTGTTTCGATGGTTTTCTATTTCCAGTTAAGGAATTAGGGTTGTTGACCAATCTAGGTCATTGGGTTAGGGTTTTGGATGTCGTTGGCTCCTATATGTATATTGTATTGTAAACAATGTATCACTATGAATGAATATAGAATATGTTGGTTTTCCCGATTTGGGTTTCTAGGGGAAAAATCTGTGTGTAATGTTTGTATTTTCCATTATATCTTTTATGTTATTTTACTGAAAATATGTTTGCAATAAATATTGCACAAGGTTAAAATCTACACATACAGTTTCAGAACACTGATCTACAGTCACCACGTTATTTCTAAATAAACCTAACACTCTCTTATAAATTGGTTTAAAGGAACGGAATATATTTTTTATTGTATTGACATTTATTTTAATCATTTAGATGATGTTATTGTTTTGTTTTGCAGGAGAAGGTTTGCAGAGACACTTCATTTGAGTGACCACTCCAGCCTTGAGAGGCATGTGGGGAATCCCTTGATCCTTGTCCACACCCTCGACCTTGATTCTTTCTATGGATTCTCCTTGTTGGGAATCATATTACTTTCACTTGTAGTTACCCCGAGGTCTGAAGTCCCCAAGGTTTTCAGACCCACCTTTCCTATGAGCCTGTCCTTGAACCTCTTCATATTGGTTTGTATCTGGTTGTCTCTTGGTCTTACCCCACACCAAAATCCCATTCCCACTCTTGATTATGATTCCTTGTTGAGTTTTCACCTTACACTTGTTATTTATCTGTCGTATTCACCCATAGTGTCCAGCGTAAGGAATTTTTTCTGGACTTGGTGGCACTCCCTCTCCTTGTGATCTGAACTTGTCCTCCCTCTGAGGTGCCCATATTGACTGGAATAGTTTGTTTTGTACATTCGGTTAGCATCGATCTTCTTTTTTATGCTTGTCACTACTTGCAATGTTAAATCATCACATGAGGCGTCATCATTTCTCCTTTGTCGCTTTCCCTTCATTTCAATCTAATCACCACATCCCTGATAACATATGTCCTCGCTCCTCTCCATAGTGTCCAGTTTCATGAATATTACCCTATACGCCTTTTTCTTAATTTTGGCCCTAGGTGCGAAACCCTAACCAGTAGAACCTAGGGGACATGGAACCTCGACTTGTCTAATTTCCTCCTAAATTTCATAATTTTTAATCGTATTATTTTATATTATTAATTTTTGTAAATAATTTTTATAAATATTTTATTTTTAATTTTGTATATATGTTTTACGATATTTGATTTTTATTTCAATTTCAATTTAATTTTGTTTTTGTTTTATTTTATTTTGTTATTTTGTAAATATTTATATTTTATATATTTTATTCAATGTATTTTTATTGTAATTTTAATTATTTAATTTAATTTTCACATTTTTTATTTTCACTTTTCACTTTTTTTTTTACTTTTTACAAAAACCTAACTGGTATGTAGTTTACCCTTTTTATTTTCCCCTTTCCCGCCTAAACCTAAACGTATTCCCCATGTCATATTTTCTAGGCCTCCCTATTTTATAGGGATTTCCTATAAAATAGGAACTTCCTATATTATAGGGATTTATAGAAATTATTTAACTTGCAATGCATAATATCTTAATGTTCTATGAGAACATTAACTAAACAATAATGGAAAATGTGCACAAAAATGGAAACAATTAAATGTTTTCTTTTTCATACATCACGAGACAAGGGGAAAGAGTTTAAATGTTTCATTAATTTATTTAAGGTTGGTCGAGAGTGGATCGTCGACGATCGTCATCAATGAATCCATTCAAGCTACCATGCCTTCACCTACACAGAATCTCGAAGACTAACACATACATTATAATAATGTGAGAGGATTATTTTATTAATGTTTATTATGTTGAGCCCAACCCATTGTCGGCGAAGAGAGTCAAAGGAGCTCGTCGTTGGGAATAGTGGAGTAGTGTGTGTGTATATATATATGATGATGATGATGATGATGATGATGATGATTAATGTCCACTAAGACCGAATTGGTCTATCAAACCTTAAGAGGGTAAGTGATTACTTGTCATTCTTTAGAATTTTGTTTCTGTGCTCGAAAAGCATTAAGAGAAGATTTCTAAGATCACCATACTTTTGTTGAGTTAAGAGGTTAGGAAGGTTGGTAGTGTGAAAAATATTTTGAAAATGAGATCTAATATGGGTATAGGCTGGACAATCTAAGAGAAAGTGCTTTTTGTCTTCAACCTTCTTAGTGTCACAAAGGTGACACTCTTTCATCCCATGGCGTTTTAGGAATTGACCAATGCCCAGTTTCACTATGGAGTTCATGAGAATGTGTTCTTATCTTAGCAATGCTTATTTTTTTCTTTACACTTGGAAAAATAGATAGATAATTTTTTTCTTCTAGACGAGGATTGATTACATCCTAATAATACCTTAATTTTATTTTTTCCTCTAACTCTTTATCACACCACATTTTCTCCTTAAATTTTGTTTTGACGTTTTTTCTAATAGTATCTTTACTCTGCAAAATGGTGTCTTCCATGATTCCCCAATAGTTTATCCAAGACTGGGCATCTTTATGCCATCCTCGTTTGAGCCGATGGTGGTTATGACTCGATTTTGAAGCAATTTTATGAAGACTCTTGTCTTCCATGATGTTTAACTTGTTCTTATACATTAAGAATCTATTCATAGCCATGATCTCAATGGGGGAGAGGCTTGTTTCAAAGAGGAGGATGGGATAGGGCGTATTTCATTTAATTTTTAGATTATAGGTTACAAAATTCTTTTGTATTTTCTTTGTCTTTCTCCAGGATTCACGAAAGATACTACAACCCCAAACTTCACATCCATAATGACTAAAAAGAGTAAAAAGAGTCTCAAAGAGGAGTTTCTTCTTATCCCAACTCCAAAGATTAGTTGATTTACTGTTAGAAAAACAGGATCATGGAGCAATGAAATAAAACAAATCCAAAAATAAAACACAGAAGATACACAATATAATAGAGACACATATATACGTGGTTCACCCAGTGTGGGCTACGTCCACCAGAGAAATTTCCAAGTGCTTCCTTTATTATTATCCAACAAATGAAGGGATACAGCCTACAACACACCCGTTGTAACTTCCTCTTATGTTTCTCACAGTATCCTCTCTCATAATACAATATTCACAATGATACATAGCCACAATCCATTTCCCTCATAAAAGAGGGTTACCTTATAGGGAAGAAAACCATAACATAACTTCTACCATCAGATATGTGACCTTATAATGAACAATCAAGATTTACAATGAAATTACAATATACATTTACAAGGCAATGTTTCCTTCGGGGGCTTCGCCCCCGAACCCCGCAGGGGGGGAAACCCCACCTACACTCCCCTGCGTGGATGAGTGTACATTCTTCTGGGGTGTAAAGTCTTCATGGGGTATAAACATGGCTGGAAACAAAGACCTATGAATTAGGAAGATAATCAGGCTCCACAACCAACAATCTCCCAATTGGAGACTGATCTTAACAACTCCATCGTTGTTGTATCTACTGGACTATGAACCTTCTTAGACCTGGAAAAATTATCATATTCATATTCATGCTTGAATACCAATTTAAACTGAGCAAGAACTTTGTTTCTCCATGGTTACTACCTTTCTTAACATGTCTGCAGGATTCTGGCTAGTGTGTATCTTTCCCAACTTCAAATGTCCATCTTCCAAGATGGATTGTATGAAATGGTACCTCGGTTTTATATGATTATAATTTGAATGGAAGGATAAGTTATTTGCAAGATGAATGGAACTCTCACTGTCACAGTACAACCTGCTATTCTCCTGCTTCTTTCCCAATTCCTCCATAAACCTCTGTAACCAAATCATTTCTTTACTAGCCTCTGTAGTAGCAACATACAACATAATTTTCTTGTGGTGTTCTTGTAACTATCTTCTCTCTACGAATCCCATGGTATGAACAGTAATCATCAAACTCCTTGCTATAATATTCACCTCCATTATCTGATCTGAGACACTTCAACCTTTTTCCTGTCTCATTCTCAACCAAATCTTTCCATTTCTTAAAAGTATCAAAAACATTAGATTTTTGTCGAATGCAATAAACCCAAGTCTTTCTAGTTGCATCATCAATAAAAGTAACATAATAATGAGATCCACCAAGAGATGATACCTGAGCTAGTCCCCATACATCTGTATGCACAAGATCTAACCTTTCACTCTTCTTTTGTTTTCCGACTCTAAGAAATCTTACTCTCTTCTATTTTCTATAAACACAATTGTAACATAAGTCCAAATCAATTTGTTTAGGATATGGAAACAAATTTATTTTGTGAAGTATTTGCATCCCCTTCTCACTCATGTGTCCAAGGCTATGATTCCACAGTGTTGTATCCACTCCTGTAGAATCTAAAGAGATAGAAGATTCAGTATTACCAGTACATAAATACAATGTACCTACCTTCTCTCCTTTTTCTATCACCAAT
>ML834613.1:35455-54864 GCA_009831015.1 Picea engelmannii | reverse complement strand
GGGATGGATGTCACATTGCTCCATTTGCCACAAATAGGGTAAGGACATGATTGTTGCAAACTAACACCTTGGTGGAGTCATGTCACATTGTCCTACTTCTAGACATGGAAAGTATGGGCTATCATTGTTAATTGATGACTTACTGGGGTTGTGGAATGCCTAATGATGTGTATTGGAGTATGTTAATTTTGAGAAAAGATGAAAAAAACAAAATAAGTAAACCATGAGGAGCATGCTTGATACCACATCACTAGAGAAATCAATCAATGATGATTGCATTAGCTAGCCAATGAAGAGTGAAATGGGAAGCACATTAGATATTCTATTCACCAACAACAAGTGCTCTCAATCCTTAACAAGAAATGTGACATGTAATGCATCACAGGAAGTATGTGAAAGATAATAAGTAGGGATGCTTGTACAAGATGATAGGGTTTAGCATGTGATATACAAGTAATGGTAGTGCTTCTACAAAATCAAGAGACGACTCCTTCATGTATATGCAAATAAGTTAGTCTGATAACATATGCATACATAAAAACGAATCTTACTAAAAAAACAAAAAATTAATGAAGAACACGATTGGTAGAACATATGCAAATAAATAAAGGGACAATGTTTTTTTGTTATTCCCAAATATATAGGCATAAAATATGGTTGTGAGTATGTCAATGGTGAGAGTGTAATGTGGATCTACATGTGGAAATTTTTTGTCTCAAGGTTGCCAATGGATTAAGTGAGATTGAAAATGTGCAAATTGAATGTTTATTTGTAAGCATTCATCAATGTTTGGGTTTCAAAACCACAATTAGTTTTCGCAAGTAAATTAAGTAGATAAAAAAGATAAAAATGAGAAAATGTAACTTTAATTAAATAAATCATGTTAATATTACCTTCTAACTTACATTGTTTTATAATGTGTGTTGACGATTAAAATCGCAATGAAGTTTTTCCCGCAAAGTGTTGTTAAAGCCTATTATTATAAAAGCTAAATAATACTAGTAGGTGGCACCCCCTTGTAGATTGGAGATCAAGTCTGGTTCTTATTTGACGTTGTGCTACTGTTCGACACTGCTTACATGATGGATGAGATCTTGTTTTATTGGCGATGGATAAGGCTTATTATATGTTAGTGCTAGATGATGATTATTAGGCATGCTATGTGTGTTTTCTGGTGCTCTAAGCTCAAGTTTTATTTTACAACGACCTATGTTATTTATTGTTCCCATTGCTATCTATTCTTAGATCCATTACTGGGACACCTGCACAAGATACATGTTAGTAATAATATATAAGAGCAGTGGGAAGGAAATGAAAGCAATGCAACGAAATGCAAAGGAATTTAACCATGCAAATAGACTACACTACATGCATCGAAATTTAATGCATTGTTGTTATCCTAGCTAATAAGTTAATAGCTATGCAATGTATTGAGTTATGTAGTTGGTATGCATTATGGTTAAGTGGGAAATGGTAGGATATGATGTGGGTGGCACGTTTGACAAATGATAGATGCTAATTCCAATGCATGGTTTAATGAATGGTTAATGTATTAATGGTTGGCGTGTATTAAGGAGCTAATTGATTGGGGATGGAGGCGATGTGCATTTACTACACGTCACCCTTACTCCTTCCACCGGCTGCCACCCTAGTTGGGCTATTGTTCAACTGTGATGTTGTGGTTAGGCTCCAATTTTCAAGCAGAGAGGAATTGCTCGGTCAATTCGCGTGTTAAGGTGTTTTGATCACAGGTATGTCTATTTTTTTCCATCCATGAGTTTTCTCTGGTTATGAAATGGATATTGGCTCGAATGTATGCGTTTGTGCTTTCCTTAAGTATGGCAACTGTGTGAAAATGTTTTTTTTTTTGGAATGGAGCGTTGATGGTTTTCTCTGAAATAATGTTTGAAGTCACAGTGTTATTGGTCGTCCTGAGTGTTAGCAGCCATAAAGGCTCTCTGTCATCCTTGCTAGTTTAGTTGGAGGGTTTTGTTCGGTCTTGAGTGGCTGGCTATCTTCACGCATTTGTATCACCATACCCAGTCTTTGGCTTTTATGGGGTTTAATGGGTTGGAAGCACGTGTCACTGTGCATTGTTACTTAGATTTTGGGTTGTTTTTGCTACTAAAGGTTGCACAGTGGGTTATATTGCTTCTTCTCGGCCCTATTTTCACCTCAGTGTTGTAGTTGGTTGGCTAGAGAGCCACGAGGGTTATACCCTGTGTGTGATAAGTATCATTACAAAGAAAAAATGGAGCCTTGCTCCTCTGTTCATAGCCTCTCCTGTCATGGGATTTGTCACCCTATCCATGAAGTGAATTGTGGTATTCTTTGTGTGTGCACCGTTGATCTCGAAGGTTTCCACCATTGAGAGGCATCAACTCTAGCCTCCCTGTGTTGGTCCACAGAGCAAACCCTTGACTCCTCCACTCCGAGAGTTAATAGAGAAGACCATTGTGGCCTGTCGGGTATATTATTGGTTGTTATAGATTGGTGTGTATTGTCGACAGAGTTGATTATGTGACAATGGTGTTGCTTTTGATATCTAGTTACTACATTGTTATTATAATTGAATGGATAATCTCAGCATGGTTAATTGGATAAATCAAATACACAGTCATTGTCCTTGTGTTTAATGAATTGATAGCCCAACACTGTTTTGAACTGAGTAAGTCACAACGTTGCTTCATGTCAATGCGTGGGTATGTGTGGCGTTCCTACAGCATGTTAGGTCGGGTTGTTGATTACTATGATTGAGTGTTTAATTGCCATGGGAATATTGCAATCGTGGTGTTTATGGTATGACCATCGACTATGTATGCTATGGATATTGTTTTGGTTGCACCCTCAAGGATAGTCATGGAGTTTTTAAACATATCTTTGTTGCAATTTGATCATTTATGTTATGACATCAGATATAATGTTGTTGCCTCCTTGATTTGGATGGATGGCCCAGCATTTGAATGTTTAGAGTCAAGAAAACTGGATCTGTACAGTCTCAGAAATACACTTGTGTTTTGTCGAATAGTTTTTGTATTCCACAACATAGCATGAGTTGAAGTGGTGACTGTTGTCTGTGAGTTTAAATGGCAAGTGGGGATCTTCGCAATTTAAATATGGATTATTGAGTTGACTATCCATTGTGTATGTTTAACGAATATCATGCATTTTAACAGTGATAGGCACGGGTGTTGTGACAATATAATCACATTGCAATTAAATTATTAAATGAATTGAAGGACAGAATCGAGCACAACCTTTGAATTGTTTTTTATGGTTGAAATAATCCGTGAACGGTGGTTGATTTTAATGTTGAACAAAGTGGAAACAAGTGATTGTTTACGCATTTGGGAATTGTTTTAAAATATTAAATGGATAATGAGAGGAATAGAGCTCTACAAGTTGTTGTTGGAATGCATATTGTCTTGTTTTAAGACACTATGTTAAGTATTTGGTTATGAACATTGAGCAAGTTAATGCACAGAGTTGTTTGAACTATACACAATTGTTGTTTATTTGGTCACAATGGTCATTTAGTTGGTGTATTTCCTTTTACAGAATGGTTATGGATTACTTAATTAATTTTATGAACAGTACCCGCTCTCTTTCCCAACCATTATTTCACTTTTCACTAATTACAACCCCATCACCTTCCCACATTCATTTTTCACTCCCTGTTCTAAAATTGATTACAGTTAAGAAGAATCCTGTATTGAATTAGTTGGAAGTAGCAGTTTCATGGTTGGATTACAATGAGGTTTTCTTTGGTTTGCATTACAATTGATTGTTTGTTGTCTTTGAGCAGTAACCGTGTTCTTTTTCCCCTCATTATATCATGTTTCGCTCAATACAAACCCCTCGCATATCCCTGAACCTTTTTTTTCACCCTCTGCTCATTGAAAAACAGTTAAACAATTTGTATGGATTGGATTGCATGAGTTTGATACGTTGTTGAGCCAAAATCTATTTCATATTTTTAAATATTTGTCATGTATGGTTGTTAAAAAGACTATTTGCTAATCGATCATGCATGCAAGAATGAGTTTTTTTTCAGCCGAGGTAGCCATGACAGAGGCAACAAAGGGAGAGGTAATTGGAATAGAGGCCCAAGAAGGCTAAGATTCTCCATAAACTTTGACTTTGACTCACAAGAGTTAGGCCAGTTGTTTCAGGCTGGATTTTTCAATTGGATTGGGCAAGGAGTGGTCCAGCCTAGGCCTGAAAGGCCTCCCTTCCAAGTTTCGCAAGCCCCCGGTATTCCTGTGCCCCCTCATGTCTCATTGCAACCCAAGGTTCCTAAAAATGACAGATGGCAAGATATTGTCCACCCAACAGTCTCCCAACATCGTGGCTAGCCCAATTTGTCTTTACCTACTCCCCCTCCTGTTAATAATCAGATTTTCCAAGCTACCCCTGCCCACTCACCAGTGCAGTTCTCCCATGTTAGCAAGAGATTGAAAACCGAGGCCCGTCATGCCCTTGACAAAGGAAAAGCCAATGCTACCCCTTCCTCACCCTCCAATGGCTCTGAAAAATCCATGTCTTCCCGGATGCATTTGAGGGACGATTGTTCTCATGTGATCAGTGAGATTAGGCCTAAAGGCTCAGCACAGCCAAAGGCAAATTCAAGAAAATCGAAGGGTGACAACAACAATCAAGGAAATATTGCATCTCAGAGTGGGAAATATGGATTTTGAGTTTTTGTTTTATCTATTGCTGATGACAGTTGACTTCAGAAGTTTTGGACATCATGTTTTATTTTTGGATATATGAGTAATATATTTTTTGAAAATAATTTCAAATATCAATGAGCTAAATGGTCAAATGTTAATATGATGATGGGAGTCACAAGGAGGGTTGTTTTGCTTAACTAACTAGTTATGTTATGATTGTTATGAGCTAAAGGGAGTCACAAGGGGTCTCACCTACTAGTTATTATTTGTTTATAACCCTTATTATGATTATTACTTTTCCCCCTAACTAAAAAGTTGGTTGAGTCTTTAGTTAACTTAACCAATGAGGTGGTTCAACTATCTCAACCAATTCTTATTTGCTTAAAGGCAAAAGGAAAGGGAGGAACAAGAGGAGGATAGAAGGAGAAGCATACTAAGGCTTGCTCTTTGAGTTTATGTTGAGATAGTTCAGTTTTCATTCATTCCTTAATTTATCACAAGCCTGATTCTCTTTTATGATAGCAAGGTCTTATTGTAGACAACAACATTCAGGGTTGAATTACATTAGTCTGTGTAGACTTGTCTGTTTGTGAATTAGTTTTCATGACTGACAAAGGCTATTTTGCAGAGTCGAGTGGGAAGCTAATATGTGGCAAGTTGATTCAGCTTTTAGAGTTCAGTTTTGATTTTCAGTTAGAGGTCCTTTTGTATGTTCCATCGGGGATGTCTAAGTTTGACTTTGGTCCGAAATTTCTGTATGAGATTTTGTAAAGAAAATGACTCTTTGGTGAATTGGAATGAAAAAAGGGATTGTTTTATGTCTCATCTGTCTTGATTATCATCTTGGTTTCTTACTTCTGTCTTTTACATTTGTTTTCAACAATTATCATATTCAGAAAATCATATTAAAATGAATTTTCCAGCAAGCTTTTATTTGTGAAAAAGACTAGCCTAAGCACTTGTAATTGATATTTGTGAGTTAGGATTTTATTTTTGATGCCTATAAACCTAGGGTGACATTCCCGTCTATTTTGCTTTAGCCAAGAAGAATTTGAAAACGTTTGAGTAAGATCATTTCATATCTTTTCCTCAACAATGTGGAGGAGTGACATTCTTGATATGGACATAGATGTTGATGTACATTGTTAAGGTGGCATAAGATGGTTGAAATAAGCTATGTATATTTCAATGTGATTGTTTTCTTGTAAAAATTAAGTATTCATACATCACAATGTGGAATGAGAATTTTCTTCAACATATATTAAAATTGTCTCCTTTCATTTTGAATATACAATCCTTGTTTGTGATTTTGCATGCTTTTTTATTATTATATATATTCCAATTCCAAATTGTTCTTTTTTATTATTATATATATTCCAATTCCAAATTGTGCTTTTTTTATTATATATATTCCAATTCCAAATTGTAGAAGGATCCAAAATCGAACAAATCTTGTTGTGTCAAAAACAATAATAATAATCCACAATCGACATCCCACCATTGTAGATATTGTTCATGTTTTACGTTTATTTTATTTTTAATAGGAGACTCCATAGCCCAAAGCTAAGGCACTAGAACTACTTGTTCTTGGCAGCTCGCAGGGAGCATGCCATCCCCTATGGATCCAAATGTTATCACATAAACTTGTCAGAGTCTTGCGAATTTGGGGTTTTTTGCCTAAGTCTGTAGTTTGCCTGTCTTTCCTCCTTTTACAGACCCAATAGTAAGGTTTTTCCTTTCGGCTTATAGTTTTTCCTCTTTTTTCCTACCTGAGAGGTGTCGGCCCTAAGCCTTTCTGTTTTCTCTATGGTCGATCACTTCTCTCTCTTTACCTTTGTCACTGATCATTTTGCCTTCCTGAGCCCTCAGTCAGTCATCCAAGTATTCATTTATAGAGACCACGACCATAAGCACAAGTGCAGCGCTTAGACCTGTCTGATATGGACTCAAATCAAGCGAGTGAGCAAGATCAACTTTCAACGGCGGAGATCCATCAGGGTGATCAGATCGACGGCCATCGGGCGATCGGGATCATAGAGTTACATGAAGTATAGCGTCAGACAGAGTTTTCAAATCGTGAGGCCCGTCCCAACCGTTGATCCTGGGAAGGACACATGGCGCAATATTAGCATTTTGTTGACTCATAGGATGGAGCAGTCAAAGGGAAAAGTCATGAGGACTCGCAAAACGCGAAGTCGCGAAATGATCTGGGCCGCTTATTTCATAAGGGCACGTGGCACAGGATTAACATGGAGAGAGTCGTTTCAGAAAAGCTCAAGTGAGAAATGTCGATATCCGAGGTCTCAAAATGTCGATATTCATCTAGGTTGTCCGATCAAAGGGGATGCGTGGCACCTGATCCAATAGATCGCAATTTCGCGACTCAGAGGTTTGAGCAATCTCGAGGTGACTTCTGGTGCTAACAGGTACATCATGCCCTTTCTCCCTCTCTCTTTCTAATTGGTTAAAATGATTTTAAAGGGATGTTAGTGTCCACTTGTAGTGTTTTTGTCTTGGTATAGGGGTTTGGTAGTCCAAGGGAGGTTTCATTTGTCTGCGAATGAAACATTATGTAACAGAAATTGGCAACTCCACTAGGGAGGGACTTTGACTAGTATTTCCTTGGATCGTCTAAAGCCTTTTCCTATCATTAGATCTTGTTTGTTGCTTGACTCTGAGCTACTTCCCCTTCCCTCTTCTTCATTGAAGACATCACAAAGTCATTGATTGGTTTTTCTTAGTTTTTAGCCTTTTTGAGCATTTTTTTGAACTTTTCAAAAGGGTGTCACTCCCCTGCAGTTCACACCAGGGCGCCATTACCCTGGTTAGTGCTCCCCAGAGGCCTACTAAAAGGTGCCATTATCTGATTGGCTCTCCCCCAGAGCCTCCTACTAGGCGCCATTCCCCTAACTAGCGCTCTGTGTCCTTTAGAAAAAGGGCGTCAATCTCCCTATTTTGGTGTTTTTGCCTCTTTCTGCTTGCTCTTTCTCAGTCTGATTTTGAGGGATTTTTTGCCCAAAGACTCCTGATTGTCTTTGTATTTGTTTGGATTGAGGATTTGATATTTACCACTCATTTTTACCTTTTTTTATCTTGCAAACCTCTTGTACATTGCGAGATTGGTTCACCTTGATTTTGACTAATTTGGTCTTTGTCTTGTTATCTTTCGATTATCTGATTGATTGGAAGAGTCTGCAAAGGTTTGTTTGGTCTTGAGTTTATGTTCAATCTTCTTTTGAATGATTGAGATTCTTTTGCTTACCACAACCTATCGTGAATACTTATTTCTTGTTGTTCATCTTTAAGGATTATTGAGTGATTTCCTCTTCCTCTTTTTCACTGTTTGCGTTCTTTGAGTCTTGTCACTATTTTGAGTGCATTTCTTATTCTATATTTTTACTTTGTATTCGTTTGTATCTGCATCAGATTCTTGCATTGAAAGTATGGAAGTATAAAAATCTTGCATTTGATTTAGGTTCATTGCATTTATAATCAAACAAAGAGAAATTGATTGCATTCAAAGTTTTGGGTGGTAAATTGCATTGGGTTTATGCATTTGGGAACGGAAAAAGACTCTTATCACCTCCATAGATAGAGTTAATTGAACATAAATATTTTCATCTCATTCTGTTGCACTCTTTTGGAGTTAAAGTCATGAACATCATCAGTTTCGCTTCCATACCCTTGAGTAAACAATAGCTTAAAAATCAAAGTGCTAATTAAAATCTATCTAGAAAAAAAAATTCTAAGGCTTTGCAAACCTACATTAGCTTAAGTATAAGGATTTGGAATAGGTGTTGAGAATAAATTTCCAAATCCATAAAAAAACATAGAATCTTGTGATAGGGAGAGAAAATCCATTTTTTGTATAAGCATAGTCGAGACCCCACTCTCACACAGGGGCTAAACATGAGGTCACATGCGAGAGAATAGCGGAGAATAACCCTCCGAGGTTTAACCAATCGTAGAGGAATGATCATATACTGGGGGTTCTTCCTAAGAATCAATTGTTTTCATTTGGTATCAGAGCTTCGTGAATCTCGAATCCATTCGAGGTTCTTTGAATATCGGTCCTCTTGTCCTCAGTTCTTTTGAAGAATTTTGGACTTGATATCCCGCCCATACGTTCGGACTCAACTGTCGACTATACCTGCTCGGAGGTTGACTGGGAGTTGGTAAACATAATGGTTTTTATCTTTAGGGTTCATACATAAGGTGATGGAAAAGGGGAGTCTTTGTTGTACCTAAGTCATACGTTGGTCAAACTCACTCGAGCTCCTTGGAGGGTAACCCACAGATAGACCGTGAGGGAACTTGCACCAAGGTGTAAGTATGTTAAGCAGGTCACCCATGTAACTTTTCCACCCACTCTATCCCATCCCCTTCTCACTCTGATCCTATGGCGTTGGATTTCATCACCAACTAGCGCTTCACTGTGAAAAGGTTTGTTCATTTGGTTTGCTTCCTAGATTTTTTAGCATGCATTGTTTGCTTTTCCCTAGAAATCCCTTAGGGTTGAGTCTGTGTCTATGGATTCAGTTCCTGGAACTACCAACGAAGGAACCCCTTTTCCCAGGATACCGTTTATTTTTCTTTCTGTGGGACACGTTGGCCCTCCTTATATCACCACTTTGACTCTTCTTGGACTCACTATTGGGTTACTGGTATGGTTGTTTTCCACTTCAGTGAATGTAAATGCTCTTAGTGATTTATCCGTAAGCACTCCACCCCAGGACCATTGACCTCGTGTCAATCCTCTGCCTTCTTCGCATGTAGGGTCTTCTTCCTTTTTTTCCTCTTCGCCTAGTGAAAGCTCTGTAGCTGGTAACCAGGTAAATAAGAAGAAGAGGAAAAGGAAGATTAAGAAGAAGAAAAATAAGCTAGGGGAAAAACTTCCAACCACTGCAGGACATGTTGGAAGCGATCAACCAGCTAGTTTTCATCATGTTAGAAGTGTTGATAATCTCAACAAGTCTATCAAGACACATCGCAAGCCCAAATTCCCTTGCAGGATTTGTAAGGGTGACCACCTTCTTAAGGATTGCCTTGGTATTCCCAAGGTCGTAGAAGTGTGGTCTCAGGGTCATCAACCTGCGTCATCCACCGCTGCAGGTCATGCTGGAGACAAACCATCAACTAGTGATAATTAGGTTGGAAGTAAGAAGGGTAAAGTCAAATTTCCTTGCTTGCTATGCAAGGAGATGCACCACACCTACCTCTGCCCTCGTATGGATGAGGTTTCATATATGTTGGAAAATATTGTTGATGTCCAACAACAACTTTCAACAACTTACCGTAAACTCTCTCCCAACCCTCCATTGGTTGATGAACTGGTCAATCCAGTTCCATCATTAGTTTGTCTGGTTGATCAGGTTATCCATCCAGTTCAATCATCAATTGAGTCGGTTGATCAATTGATCAGTTGATTTCAACTTCGATTGATCCAGTGGTCGATCCAATACCACCCTTGGTCGATCCCACTCCTCCTAGGAAGAGTGAGGATGTTGCTCGGGTCTTTCTTGTTTCTACATATTCTTCTAGAATAGGGGGCACTTCACCCATCCCAACAGAACCCCCTCTGAGTAATGAGGTCATTCTTTTAGATTGTCGGAATCTCATCTCCCTTCCTATATACCTTTTCAAATCATTGTTCAGTTTTGTGGTAGGGACGTTCCTCGAGCTATTGTCGATGAGGGTGCATGGCTAGTATATTATCCTCCATTGTTTCGCAAGCTTTAGGTTCTCCTCCGCTCGCACTAGTGACTCAGAATCTGTTGGCTTTTAATAGAAGGGCTAGTCGAACTTTAGGTGTCCTTCCTTAGTTTCATGTTACTTTGGGAAGGAAAATTTTCTTTATTAATGTGATGGTAGTCCATGACCCCTTGGATTTTAATTTTCTCCGCAGACGAGACTATGTTTATGCTATGAAGGTTGTTGTGTCTACGGTATTTCGTTTGATGTGTTTCCCTCATAATGGAAACATGGTGACCATAGAACAACTTTCATTCATTGGCCCTCATACAATGGCCAACCATCCGACTTCCCTTAACGTTCCAACAACATCTGCCCTGCCGCAAGTCAATTATGTGGAAACCTGTCCCATGCATTCAACTTCGAATGAGAAGGAATCTCTCCCTTCTTCTAATTTAAATCTGGTAGTTGACATGGTGATCTGTTCGATAGGGCTATTAGAGCTTGATCTCCCTACCCCTTTTGCGACCCTCGACATGTATTCCTTCCATAGTGTGGATCTACCATCTAGCGAAAATCTCTTCGAAGCCATGATTAAGGTTTGTCCTTTGACATGTATTCCTTCCATAGCATTGTCCTCTTGAAAGCCATGATCAAGTAGAGGTCTTATAAGCATAGTTTATTTGTTGATTTCAAGCTCGTTAAAAAATTAAACCAGGTTCGAGCAAAGTTCCCATTTCTGTGTCAAGCTCGTTAAAAAATGAAACAGAGGACCTCAATCATAGTTTCTAGTTTCAACCTTATGTAAAAATGAAACCTACCTTAGAATTATCTGATCCTTTGGGAGTAACTGGTCATGAAAAAATGTATTTTCTTGTCTCAAGTTCGTTAAAAAAAGAAACAACCAACTCTCATGTTGAGTCGAGTCTCTCACAAGATCTCGTAACTTAACCTTCCTTTCATCCGCCTTTCTTTGTTGACCATTTTTCTCCATCTGGTACAGAAATCAGTGACAACTTCAACGTCGGTGAATAAAACAAAGCTCGGGGGGGCACATCTCTAGTCTTTAGACATCATGTTGGAGCAAAGCCACTAGCTTCCATCACGCAGCCAGGGGAAAAGTACCAACTATCCATGGGTCCCGTTCGAAACCTTTGGACATTGCGTTGGAACTTTTTGGAGTCTCCTTTGATCTCTTTTCAAACTCCCTAAACATGAAAATATTGTTGAGTGATCTTGCTTCCTTTCACACTCGTTAAAAGGTTTGAAAGGGCATCTTTTGAGTGGTAGTTTATCTCTTTTTCGGCTTCACAAGACTAATTATGAAAAAGGAACACTCTACTCAAGCATGATTAGAAGAGTTCCCCCCTGTGTTGTTTTACACCTTTTTCGGGCTTGGGAGATTAACTTTACGAAAATTTCATCCATGGAGTCATCTTTAATTTCTTTTCAGACTCTCTAATCATGAAAAACCACCAAGTTTACCTTATTTGGGCTCGTAAAAGTTTGCATAAAAGGACATATGTGAGTCCAATCTCCAAGACCCATCTAGGACCGAACCCCTCCTTCCTTGGGTCCACTAAACATATGTCAAGGGACTCATCTGAAGGATGAGCTATACCGAGCACCTGTTATCCTTCTCGAGATCATTAAAAAAGAAAGAGGTATTCATCTATCTGGATGGGGGGGGGGGAATTCAAAGAAGTGGGTCGATTTTTTGGAATCCATTATGGTAGCTATTGTCACTCTTGAACATGGCACTTGTTTGCGTCTCATCTTACAGTTGGGTAATCCGCTTGTCTCCGAGTCATACCAGTTCCATGTGTCACTATAATTTTTTGTCCAGTCGAAGAGTGTTCTTATTGCCTTCACATTATGTTCTTGGTACTCGTCAAGTCAATGTTGCCAGGTCAGTTGTCGTGCTTCATAATGTTCAAGCGAAGTTTCACTTCAAACCATCCATCTGCAACATTACCAGTTTCCATTTCCTATGTTAGTCCATGCTCATTTGATTCACCATATTACATCACTTTCCTGTGTCAGTATCGTGTCGATGATGGGGATACATCAAGGTCCTCCTTCAACGAGTCTTTTCCTGTCGACTTCAAGACATTATCCAAGAATTAGACTTAGAAACCAGTTTGTACCTTGGGACCTGCATGCCTCAATGGCAAGCCTCCTTGCTTCCGACAATAGGTTCACATCATTGACCTCTGATCAGATGATTCCATGAATGTTCAACCTCTGCTCATTTATTCTCATTCACTGGAATGCACTAGGGTACCTTGGGATTCATTGAAATCATTGGCGATTTCCCTTGCACTTGTTAACAGTTTACATCAATGACCAGTAATCAAGTGGTTTCTACCATGTTCGACATCAAAACATCTATTCACATGGCTATATTTGTATCGCATCAGGATCAGGACAAAGATCTTGGGTTGGGCGCTCACTCTGTTATGTGTGTTGCCTAGGTTGTGATGGAGATCATTTGAGCATTTAAAATATTTCAGTACAATCACCATGCTGGAAATCTTACTAATATATATATTGTTACATATATCCACTTTGTATTGGTTTGTGGCTATGTTCTTATCATCTCATAGCTCCATTGTGTATTTTTCGTGGTTGTAATTAGTTCATGTAATGGAGGTATGGATCCACAATGTATCTCTGGTGGCCATATCCTCAGTCAGTATTCTCATGGATCCGCAGTGTATTGGTCGGCGACCATGCTTTGAGTCATCTTGTGTTTCGAGCATAGGTATGACTACCTCGGAAATGGAACATATATAATATTGTTTGATGATTGTCTATAGCTTCTACCAGGTTCTCCCACTCCATCACCCTTGCATTGAAGACTTTGTAAAGTGTTTTGGCCATCAATTTCTCTTATGACCTCTTACTTTAGGGGGCATCTGTTACACATCAAAATGTCACATTTGTGTTTCGCATCCTAAGTGTCGCAAAGTGACGTATGCACCTCAATAAGTGTTGCATGCACTGTCACAAGTGTCATATGCACCTTCCCAAGTGTCACGTTCACTTTGTTAGGTGTCGCCACCCCTTGAAACCATGAAAATAATTGTTCATGACACCTAAGTCATATGGGAGGAGGAAACCCATCATTTATAGGTCAAAACGCATCTTTTCCTTGGAAAATTTGACCTTTTATCGAGCATTTATGAAGGGTGGTGCCCCCCTAGCCATATTGGGGGAGTGTCATGGCACCCCCTCTACATTGTTAGGGGAGTGCCACTGCTAGGATGGTGCCCTGTCTCTCACTCAAGGGGAGAGCCATTCTTGTTAGAGGAGAAAGGGGGACCCTCCACCTTTATCTATGGGCCAACTCTCTCAAGATGGGGTTGATTATGTTCAACCCCCATGATTTGGATTCACTTTAGGATCTGATCCAAACCTCAATGAGCCATATCCTCAACCATATCCCTCATTTTATCATGGTGTTTGTGCCTCTCAAGCCTATATATTGAGGGCTTTCCAAGGTGAAGGGGGCAGTAATCAGTCATAGTATCATAATTTTGATCTTGGTAGATTCGTGTAAGGGGTTGGACGAGGAGAGCTTGGAGAGGTTGTTGCTTCATCAATCATGGTATGTAAGTATTCTCTTTGGGTTCTCATTTGAATATACTTGTCCTATTTCCTTCAAGTTTGTGTATTCTTGCATGTGCTTGTCTATTGTTCCTTCAATCTCCGTAGATGAATTTGTTTGACTTAATCAACTAGAGTAGGGGATAGTCATTTCTCTTTGCTTCCCATTGTAGGTATCAAGTTGCACTAGGGAGTTTGAAGATCAAGCTCATGAATTGGAAGCAGCGAGGACAAACTTCGTAAACAAGTACATCATGCCCTTTCTCCCTCTCTCTTTCTAATTGGTTAAAACGAGTTTAAAGGGATGTTAGTGCCCACTTGTAGTGTTTTTGTCTTGGTATAGGGGTCTAGTAATCCAAGGGAGGTTTCATCTTTCCGCAAATGAAACATTATGTAACATTAAGGTGTGTACACTTTTGTAGTGTCCCTTTCTTTCCTTGCATATGACACTTTGTGTACCTCTAGCTTCAAGTGGCCTTGTAGTACTATCCCCCAAGATAATCGATTCACCAATAGGGAGTACCCAAGGTTTTGGATTATTAATTAATTAATGGCAATGAATGGACTTGGAAAAAGGATGCATTGAAAATGAAGGTGCAACACACCCTCTACAAAGGCACACCCCTTGTATGTCATGAACCCCATGCCCAAAATTCTTCCCCTCATCCATGACACCTCATCCACGTGACTTAGAAGGAGGCCCCCTTGGGAAATAACCCTATACTTGAGGTGTGATTCACCCAATAGGTCGTTTTGTCAACCCTCCCCTACCTAAACTTGGTAAATTGCATAAGGTCTTTGAGCATTAGTTTATTTTGATGAGTTGGTTTGGCTGTACTTGCTTAAATGACTCTTTTATTTATATTATTTACTCATATTGATGCTTTGCCCTGATATCATTGGAGGGAATCTCCATTTGTCTTTGCAGGACCCAGTTGGTGGACAAATTTGGAGGAACAAGCCTAGCTTGGGCTTCCATGGGTCTTCAATTCCACAGGTTGGATGCCAAGGGTCCACTTTCTGGATGACGATGTCTTGCCTTTGGAGGCCTAGAGGACCTTGCCTAGCCCCCACATGCCAAATGATTTGCTTGGAAGGGCTAAAACACCACCTTCTTGTTGTTGACGTCACCATTGGGGATATGGTTTGGTGGTGATGAAGTTGTTGCTTGACACTTGGCATGGTTTGGTGGAAGAATACTTGAGGAGACTATAGTCCATGAGAGGGACGATTTATGAGCCCCAACAAATTCAACCTTCTAATCCAACAACTTGCTCAAAGGGTCAAAACGTCACCCTTAGAGGGGTGACGTCATTTTAGGGTTTCTATTCTGCACTTTTTAAAACTTAAATTTGGATTAAAGATGAATTATTTGAATAAAGGGGAAAAATAAGGGTTGTTGTCCCCTTATTTTGTGTTTACCCTAACTTAAGTTAACAAACTATGTTCAAGACATTTTGTATAAATAGATATCATTTGCATCTCATTGGATCATAACTCTCCCATTGTGCGAACTACTTGGCTAAAACTTTTGCTATACTTGGGAATTTTGGTATCTCTCTCTCTCTTGCAAATGAATTTTGGTGTTATCTCTTGGTGATTGGATGAAGTGAAGTGATGTGCACCCCTTGAAGGCTTATGTTCTTGCTTTGGATGGTGATTTTCTTGGTGAAACTAGGGTTTGATATCTCTCTTTCTTGGCATTGGTAAGGAAAAATCTGCATTTGTTAGTTATTTCTTGCTTATTTTTTGATTTTGTTGGTTGAAACCCTAGGAGGAGTATGTTGTATAGACCCTCCATTAATCTTCATCTCGTTTTTTAATTTTATAAGCTTTTATTGGACAAGGGTTGCTAGGAGGAATACGAGTGTGTATACCCTCCTAGATTTTACCCTAGTTTGATTGGCATACCCCCTGAAGAAGAGGGTTTACACCCCTAGGGATTTTGTTAATTTAAATTGTGCTTTAAAGACTCCATTCACCCAATTATAAAGGAACTAATCTGATTTTTTCTTTGGAGATATAAAATACTTGCCTCGGTAAATGTGAGAAATCATTTTGTTGAGACTATCTAATTTGGAATCAATTCTATGCTTTATACGCTTGGTTGAGCAACCAGTGCATCTCAATTTGCTAAGTATTTCTTGTTGTTGTTACAAAATTTCATATACAGCCATTAGGTATCCATAAACCCTAATACTTTTTCATTAATAACTCACTACTCAACCGTTGAAAGTTGCTAAAAGTTTTCCACATTAATCTATTAAGGCTTGTGCAATTTTGGGTGGATTGTTGGCAAGTTTTGACGGTTGATTTCTCTGTTGTAATAACTTGTTTGTTACAACCATAAAACTGATAATTACTTCTGCAGAACTTGTTTACAACAACCTTACATTGTTGCTAAAGTTTTATGCTATCTTCTCGATCTAAACTAGTCAATTTGCTAGCTTATCTCTTGTACCTTTCATTAAGATTTGAGAAACTTTATTTTACAGTTGTGATTACCATTTTGTTTCTGATATACATCACTATTTATTGCTTTTATTAGGGATAACAAGCTTAACTTGCTTGTCCACCTAACATTATACACATATACTCGACTTGTTCTTGTGTCTCGGGTAGGTACATCACTCTTTACAAGTCCTCTTATCTCTTGGTAGCTTTTGGCTACCATCAAGACCCTTTCTCAAGCCTTTCCATGCTTTGTATCTTGACCTATAGGGGCTACACTTCCATCATTCCACTTTTTGTCTCGTTTCCCCCTAGGGTAAATCGAGATTCCCCCTTTGAGGTTATTCTTTCATCTCTAAAGTGACGAGAATACATGCCTAAGGTGACAGTGGGTAGGTGTTCTCTTAGTTGTTTCCATTTGGTGGTTGGGTCATGTTGAGAAAAAGGTATGGAATACCTTACTCAATCATTTTCAAATCTTGCCTGGCTAGGACAAGATAGTTGAGAATGTCACCCGGGGTTTATAGCCGCAAAACATTCACTCAATCCGCAAGTATTAGTTACAAGGATTAAGGCTGATTTTATGATTTGTAATTGTCGCAATGTAAAAATAAAATTTATTCAAGGCTACAATAATGTATACAACTTTTACAATAAAGTAAACATGGTGACAAAAAGCGGAAAAAGGAACCAAGCCATGAAACACATGTATGATACAGAACAATAATCTGATTTTATTTCATTCTGAGATACCAAAAGTGCATTTCTCTTTACAAACCCCTGCGAGGGTAAGGACCAAAGTCAGATTTAGAGATCTTCGATGGGCACCATACAAAAAGACTCCGACAGTAAAATAAAACTGAAATTAATGATCTGGATCAACTTGCCACAAAAATGTTTCCATTTGACTCTGCAAGATATCCCTTATCAACCATGAAAATTAATTCACAAGTAGACAAGAATACACAAACTATCAAGGATGAATCAACACCTCTAAAACAAGCGGCCGTAAAGTATGATTCAATTTTGAACCTTGCTACCTTCAATAAGACCTTGTTGTCAACAAGAGGATTAGGCTTTCAAGTAAACTCAGAAATGAATGAAAAATGAAACTATCTCATTTAACTAAAGAAAAAACCTTAGTCTTATCTTTCTCCTAGTATTCTCCCCTTGTCTCTTCTTCTCATTGAACCTTTATTCTTTCTCAATAAGTTGAGGTAGTTCAACTACTTTCTTTAGTTAAGTCAAATTAACTTAACTAATTATTTTAGGGAGAAGTAATTAATAATAAAATATAAATAAGGGTCTAATTAATAATTACTAAATAGGTGGGACCCCTTGTGAATCCCATCATTTTCCTCGCCAATTATCAAATATAAAATGTAAACTAATCATTTGGATCATATAACACCCTTGTAGCTCCCATGGATATCATTTAAGCCGAATATTTAGGAAAAATTGAAACCATATCCAAAAACAAATAATATATCCATCTTATCCACAAAAATACCCAAAATAAAGCTTACTGTCCAAAATATGTTGAAAATTATTAAACATTGTCTTCATCACTAAAAATCATAAAAAAAAAAAACATTTAGAATCCGTATTTGTTGCTTTGTGAGGCATATTTCCTCTTCTCACTGATGTCCCCAATTGACTTTTCTTGAGTGGCCCTTGGTTGGTTAGATCCTTTAGGTTTTATTTCATTGATCACATGGGAGAAGTCATCTTTGAGGTGGAGGCATGAAGACACAGACTTAGAAGACAATGTGGATGGACTGGAGGGGGAAACCATTGCTTTAACCTTTTTCTAGCGTGCGAGGACTGTATTGGAGAAACAACAAGAGCAATTTGAACATTGGGATTAATTGGTGGTGGTAAAGGTAAGAACACAGCGGGCCATCCATAGTGGTGGGAGACAGGCTGGTGGACAATTTCTTGCCAATCGTCATTAGCGGGGACTTCGGGCTATAAAGACACATGTGGAGGAACAAGAATGCTAGGAAAATTTTGAGGAGGCTGAAAAGGGGGTCTGTCAGGTCGAGGATGCAAGATACCATGTCCAACCAAATTAAAAAACCCATATTGAAACAATTGGTTCAACTCTTTTGTATCAACATCGAAATGAATAGAAAACAGAGGCCTTTTATGGCCTCACTGCCAGTTACCTCTGCCTCTGTTATTTCGGCCATTGCTGCCTCTACTGAAAAAATTCATCCTGTAGCAATAATTAACCAGTCATGAAATTCTTAATAACCCATACATGAGACTCTTCTTACATAAATCAAAAGTTGGCTCTAGAATTTACTTACAAGACATATGCAATCCATACATAACATGTCATTTATTAATTGGCACGTGAACATGGAATTGATAGGGTTAATGGTAAATATGGAGGGCTTGTATTTAGCAAAAAACAATATCATGGAAGGGAAGGAATATACGAATATTGTTCAAACAATTAATAAAACAACAATTGTGTATCTAAAGATATCTAGAACATCAGTCCTCAACCCTTGCCATATCAACTTCCCTTCATTTCCACACAAACTCCTCTTCAAAACACATATCACAGAACAGGGAATGAATAAGTGAAATTGGGATCGTGAAGGGGGTGTATTTAGCAAAAAATGATACCATGGAGGGGGAACTCTTACAGATATTATTCAAATGATATATCAAACTTACCATCTCTAATGTAAAATTGGAATCGAAATATCTTATTGTTTAAGAATTTAAGATTTAAACCATACTCAAGGTTAAACAATGAACTTTTCAAGCATGGCCCGAGCTCGGGATCCTGGAACCCTAGTCGCGCGCACAGGCAGCCTCGGCCCTTTCAGCGGCCAGGCTTAGCTTGGCCGACTCCTCCTCCTCCCGCTCCAGGTCGCAAGCTGACAGCAGCGATTCCACGGATTAGAGCGGCCACGTTTTGAGTCTGAAGGTCGCATCCCCTTCTTCGGCGGCCCTGGTGCATACAAAGTC
>ML834613.1:5300-21191 GCA_009831015.1 Picea engelmannii | reverse complement strand
CATGTTCCATAATGAAGTATTACATTTGGGCTTAACACTTGTGTATAAAGCTAGTTTCTTCTTTCCTTCATTTTGTTTGTTTCTTTAATTTCTTTTTATTGGAGCCTCTCAATAATAATTTGGACATGGGTTGTCTTTACAACCAATGCTTAACTTATTGTCAAAATACAATTTGACAAACTTAATTAAAATGTGAATTATGAATATGAAAATAGAGAAAAATAAAAAACCTTTTTATTAAACTAACTTAAGTAATATCTTTAAATATTTTGTTTGGTAAAGTGAAAAAACAAAAATAAAATAAAAAAACAAATTATATTATTAAAGTGGATAAAAATACTAATATAGAGTTTAACAATGCTAAAGGTTCCAAACTAACAAAGTTTCAACTATCTACTATTTACATGGCATGAAACACATAAATATGGTGATCACCAATGACATTGTTTGCATTCTTTGCATCAGAAACTATTTGACCTCAAAACTAAGAAAAACAATTTATACCCTTTACATAGCATGAGACACATAAAGATGGTGATCACCAGTGACATCTAAAAAAGTAACATACATTGTTTGTTTAACCTCCAAACTAAAAAAACAATTTATAAAGCTTATTTAAGAAAATAAGCTCAATTAAATAATATTAATTTTAAATCTTAATATTGATTTAATATTGATGTTGGTTGTGTAAAAGAAATAAGAATAAACCATTATGAAACAATTTGAATCATAGAGTTGATTAAATATAAACTCATTGTGATGCGTCTTCTCCTAGTTGCATAACAACCTAATTAGCATTGAAGCTTGACCTTCAAAAGTGCATTGTAATGCATCTTCTCCTAGTTGCATAACAACGTAATTAGCATTGAAGCTTGACCTTCAAAAGTGCCAATGAAACCCAAAAAGCAATGGAACCTTATTGTAAAACAAGACACCTAAAATTAAATTTGAAAGCACAAAGCAAGAGTTTTTTGTCTCCTTTACATATTGAAACATTTTTTTTTTCCATTTGAACCCTATCTAACATTAGATATTTGTCCATCAACACTTGAATTTAAACTTGAACCCAAAACCGAAACTGAACCCACTTCCTTTTGGGAAAAAAAACCAAACCAAAAGAGGGTAACTTTGTCCTCCCACCACCAAAATATACATATAATCTGCATTCCAAGAAAGTTGCTAGCCCATTTTCAAGTCACCCTTTTAATGGTATAAAGGGGGAGGAAGTGCTTTGTCCACGAAGTATAGAAGAAGAAGTAATTTTAAAGTCCACTAGGCTAACAATAGCCTATGGGACAAACCGTCTCACACACTGATTTCAACAGTTCAACCATTTTCCTGTTCAACTTGATGATGGGCTCCCCTAATTTATCCACTATCCCCTGACTGAATAAGTCATTCCAAGAGCTAGCTATCAAGACATTTATATAGTTGTCCCTGCTGTCTTTGAAAGCTTCACACTCTAAAATGAAATGCTTTTCTATTTCCACTTTTCCGGAGGTGCAGAACACACACCCTTTCTTATGGGAAAAATGAATGTACTCTTGACCTTGCAAGAGACTTCTTGAAAAACAAGCTCCAATGGCAAGGACAAATATGTCAAGCATGGAGAGTAGGTAAGCCTAACTGTGAGAGAGCCAGGCCCATAAAAGTCATCATGCCCAACTTGCGTGATAAATATATCATTCTAAGCAGGAAGCAGTTCTTGAGGGGTTCTCGGTTTTTTCTAGAAGAAGACTTAACTGTAAGACAACAAGAGGAAAGGAGGGACGAGATGACAAAAGTTAGGGCAACAAGAGATGAGGGAAAAAGAGCATGGATTTATAAAGGTAAAGTTGTGATAGCACAATTTGGACCTCCTTCCAAAACAAGGCAGCAAGACGATAACAAAGAAGAGGCAACAAACTCTTCAACAATAAATGAGGAAGCAAGGTCAGTATGGGTAAGCAGGGACAAAGACTCAACTGTGAGTCTTGCATGCCAAAACAAATAGCAATCAAATCGTACCCAAGTTTCTTTAAGATTAGTTTGTTGGAACTGCAGGGGTTACCCATGGAGACAAGGACCTGGGTTAGGGCCTATTGCGGAAGATAGAGACATAATTTGCCTCATAGAAGCACATGAGCATGAAGGGTGCAAGACAACTTTATTTGAAGGGTATTGGAAGATAGCAGTGTGGAACAAGGCAGCAGGGAATGTCAAAGAGCACGGGGGTATCATGGTATTAGTAAGAGAAAAAGAAGGTCGTTTCATTCAGCTAGAAAAAGAAGACCCAAATAAACAATTTGTCTGGCTTAAAATATCAGAAAATGGAAATCACATCATAATTGTAGCATGTTATTTTGCGCCACAAGTTTCAAAAATCTACAAAAGTAGAGGGCTTGACCACAAAGATCCCTTTGCAGCCTTAAAAACATTTATTGCAATATATTCTTACCTAGGTGAAGTCCTTATAGTGGGGGATTTCAATGCTAGAACTACAGGTGAACAAGCTAGCATTCTTTGTTGCAAAGAAGACGACCCTATCTGGCTTACAGAAGAGAGTAATCATCAGTGGGAACGAATTTCAGAGGATAAAGGCTGCAATCTCTTTGGAGAACAATTGCTTACGCTATGTGGGGCTTTCGATTTAGCCATTTGTAACGGTATGACTAGATGGGAAAAGTCTGGTAATATCACTTGCAATACTTACAACAGAGCAAGTGTAGTAGATTATGCAATTTGTTCGTATAATTTGTGTGGGAAAATGGAGGAAGTGCTGATTGGAGATCAAATTTGGGACTTAAAATCGGATCACAAGCCAATTTATTTAAGTTTCTCTTGGACCAAAAAGAAGCAATTAGGGTCAAAAACTCAATGTGTTCAACAAAATCCCCCAAATGGCAGAATTCTTTTGACTCTAGAGAATTGCAATACCTTCAAAAAAATGTTAGAGAGGCTCTTCGAGAAGGAGGAAATCTCATTGCATGGCCTTCATAGTCACGGATTAACACATTTAATTCAAAGCGCACTTGCTGAGTGCAAAAGAGCAAAAATTAAGAAGTCTGAAACAAATTGTTTTCCGGTTAATGCTTGGTTTGACGAGGAATGCAAAAAGGTAAGGAGAAGGTGGAAGGAATCAGACAAGGATAACATAAAACTCAAAGCTTACCAGTAGATAGTAAGAAAGAAAAACGCTGATTTCATGGTTTCGAGGAGAGAAGAACTAATATTCCTTGGGAAAAATAACCCCAAACTGTTCTGGAAGGAGCTCCAACCGAAAAAGGTGCAAACTGAAAACAACATTACAGCTTCTAAATGGTTCGACTATGCAAGACAACTTTATGAGCAGGATCCCAAGGTTGACCCTCCTCCCTTGGTCAACACAAATACAAAACTCTTCACGATGCAAGAGGTAGAGATGGGTATCAAGAGGTTGGGCGATGGAAAAGCAAAAGACTTAGATGAACTCCAAGCAGAGTATCTAAAGTGGGGCTTAAAAATTCTTTCACCTCACATCACAAAAAATTTCAACAACATCATATAGCAGGAATTCCCCACAGATTGGACAACTAGTATGGCAATACCTCTTTTCAAGAGTGGTGACGTCAATAATCCCTTCAATTATAGAACCATAATGATAAACCCCTTGTTTGCAAAGTTATTTGAAAGCATGTTAGAAAAGAAAATCAGCAAGTGGACAGAAGAAAGAGATAAACGTGCTAAAGGGCAAGCATGTTTTAGACCTAAACATTCAAAAGTTGATCATTGCATAACTTTAAGGCACATCATTGAAAAAGCTTGGGAAAAAAATGAAGAAGTTTTTTGTTGCTTTGTTGATTTCAGAAAAGCCTTTGACACGGTTCCTAGGGATAAGCTTTGGAGCAGAATGGAGGAACTCGGGGTTCCCAGGCATTTGAGAGCAGTTGTGCATAGGATGTATGAAGAGGTGAAAGTCAAAATTAGAACTTCACCAGGGATTTTTGAAAGTTTTAGAAGCGATATCGGGGTCAAGAAAGGTTGCCCACTGCCTCCTACCCTTTTTGGGTTATATATTGACAAGCTTGAAGAGTGGCTAAATTCGCAAGGGGGTGATGGTATCCATTTGGGCAAGTTCGTTATAAGGCTTCTTTTGTACACAGATGACCTTATATTGATCGCTAAATCAACTCTTGGTTTGCAAAAACACTTATGTTCCCTTGAGCATTTTTGTAGAAGGGTGGGGATGCAAGTCTATATTAGCAAAACGAAAGTAGTGGTTTTCTCTAACAAAAGAAAGCATAACCAACATAAGTTCTACTTTGAAGACAACATTCTGGAAGAAGTTGCAGACTACAAATACCTCGGAATTGACTTCAACATAAATTTAAGTTGGGATGGTTGTAGAAAGAAAATAACTTTAGGGGGTTGGAAAACATTTTATTCTTTTCAAAATAGGTGTAGAGAGGTAGAGTTGTGGGACTCAAAAACCACTCTAACTCTTTTTGGGCTTCTAGTGATTCCGATGATTCTCTACGGTTGTGAACTATGGGCCAGCAACACAACCGAGATGCAGTGGAAACAAATGGAAAAAATTCAGAAGTGGTTGATTACAAACAAATTCAAAATTAAAAGTGCAGTTCTTTATGCTATCCTGTTAAGTGAAACAGGTGCTGCCCCTATTGAAGCAATTGCTGTGGTGCGAGTCATAAGGTATTTGAAAAAAAATGAGCAAATGGAAGAGGGTAGATGGCCTAAGGTTGTGTTTAGTGACATATTGTGCAAAAGAAAGAAGACTTGGATGCGGCAAAATAACAAATGGTTTAGTAAATAGGGCATTTGCTTGAGCATGTGTCCTACAAAGAGTAAAGAGATAAAAACTTTTGTTATGGATAAGTTCCACAAACGTACTTGGGAGAAAGAGCTAGGGAGAAAGAAGAAGTACTACATTGAAAAGTTTAACCCCACTCATAACCATCAGCAAAAGGCGTACATAGGAGCCAATATTTCTTGGAGATCTAAAATTCTTATTGCTCAATTAATGACTAATTCTCATCAACTCCGTTGTGAAACAGGGCGCTGGAAAAGGCCAAAAGAAATGTGGGAGGAAAGAGTATGTATTTTGTGCTCTTCCGGAAAAGTGGAAACAAAAAAACATTTCATTTTAGAATGTGAGGCCCTCAAAGACAACAGGGAAAATTATGCAGGTATTATGGCAGCTAGTTCTTGGGATAATCTATTCAGCAAAGAGTTTGTCGAGACGCTGGGAGCGGTTATTGTAAAACTTCACAGGAAAAGGGCCAAATACAAAAGCCAATGGAAAAACAATCTGTCCCAAAAGCTATTTTTTAGCCTCATAGACGTTAAAAATATTTTCTTTCTTTCTTTCCCAAACTTCTTTTGGTCTTTTCCAGCCCACATTTATTTTTGTCCGTCACTCCTTTTATTCATCTCATGTCGTCGTCATCGTAGTCTCATTAAACTTCTATCCTCATCCGTCTGAAATTCGATTCTCAACACAAAACAAACAAACAGTGGAGAGGGTTAGTGCACGCATATCAGCAGCGCTGCTTTAAATGCAAATGTGATCAGAGGCGAAGAAGAAAATTACTTACTCACAGGGTTAGTATATGAAATCACTTACTCGTTTTCAATGAAATATTTGCTCTCAGTAACCATGGTATGAGAGCAGCCCCTAGTTAAAGAAAATTTGCATCACACCAGCCAGGTTTCGAACACCTGATCTTTACCCCGCAAAGACAAACTGAAGCACACGCTATTACATGATACATCTTGCACCGCATTGAATGTTTTCAGCTGGGTTGTGGGCTTTCCATTGGGAAATATTAGAATACTGGAGAGTTGAGAGTTTGTTTACTGCCTGGATATAGGTCGCGAAGTGAAAGATTTCTCAATAAGCATATAATGGAGGGTTTTACCTTGGAAATAATTGGACTTCGGGTTCGGGGTTTTAGAATTTTGAACAAGTTGTGAGTCCACTCTAGGGCGTTTTCTTATATGAGAAAACATGGTTGTTTCTAATCTATGTCAAAAGAATCGTGGTCTTTTTTTTTCCAAAGTTATTCAAATAACATCTGCTGCTGGAATAGTATGTTGGAAACTGGTTTTAGCCAATTCTATGGTAAAATTGCTATCTACACATGCAGAGATTCTCATTTCATTGTTTCTACAGATCAAAGCATCTGCATCGACAACTTCTTGGCATCTTGCCAGCTTCACAAAGGATCTACAGGTTTSATAAAGGGTAAATGGTTGAAGGCATTCTAAGAGTTGCGGGCAATTCTAGTACTGATATTTGTTATGGACCGTGGGGACTATCCATCAAAAATTGTAAACATACATATGACAGGTTTCGAACTTTGATCTGGCAAGAATAGGCAGAAAGTACAAAACTGCATCTACTGAGTATTTTTCTGCCTCACTTTTCTACAATGGCAACTTTTCCAGAGTTAGCTACTACCCACATTTCAGTACGAAGTAAGAATAAGAAGGGCCAATTAGTCTCTTGGGGTGTTTCTCCATTACTTTCGCAGGTGTCTCCAACAGCTTACCAACTAAAATATGACCTGATTAGATCAGAAGATTCATTCAGAAAAGGCAGGCAAAGTCTGTCATTACCTCCTCTGGCGAAAAACAGGATTATTAAAGTTCGGGCTTTGCAGGAGTCAAGGACCTTTCAATCTTCTTTGTTGTTTCCATGTGATAGGCAATGCCTCTGTTTTTGCTCGAGGATTCCAACTTATAGCAGAAGGCAGGAAGTCTGTGGAGTACGATACAGATTTCGAATCCAGTGTAAATATGAGCAGCAAAACCACACCGAGAGTAAGGGTTTGGGTAAGTCGTCCGTAGCTGATCAGAAGAACCAAAAAAATAATAATCATCCAAAGAACTTTCTCTCTTTCAGATTGCAAGAGAGGGTGACAATGTTATTGTGCTATTTAAAGAAATGCTCACCCCGTGCCATTGCACAAGCTGTCATAGCGTTTTTGCGGCAGTATGCAATGCAGGTGACACTTTCAACTGCAGTCGTAAGTGTACTGGGAATATGTTATTTGGCCCTTAAACTCACTGCAGTTCCTTCTCCAGTCATGGTACCTTATTCAGACTGTGTGAGAAGTCTGCAAGCTGGAACTATAACAAGTGTTCTGTTTGAAGAAGGTTCTCGTCGGATATTTTATAACATGCATCCTCAAACTGCAGATAAAAGGCTCTCTATGGAAAACATGGCGGATAATGCTCAATGTAACATGAATGCAGTGAATGAGACCAAGAGTGATAAAGCTGGCAGTGGACTGGAAACCCATTTAACAGAAGATCACATAAGTGGGATCGGCGTAAGTAAGAAGACATTTTTAGCAGACCCAAATAAAAAGAGAAAAGGTCCAATTTTCCGAATCACTCGAATTAATGCTCCGCAATGGCAATACTCTACAATAACAATAGAACACGATGAAAGCTACCTGCTAAGTCTTATGAGAGAACATGGAATCACATACAACTCTGCTCCCCAACCATTAAGTGCATATATAACGAGTGCTCTAATAGTAGTTGTCTCCCTTTGGGTACCTCTAATCCCAATGCTTTGGTTAGTACATCGCCTAATTTCCACAATCAGCTCATCTTCACAAAAACGGCAGTCAAGAAAGCAATTGGTGAGGTTTGAGGATGTTGCAGGTGTTGATGCTGCCAAGGCAGAGCTCATGGAGGTAAGTTAGGTTGCTTTTGTTGCCAAAATTATTAATCACTATTTATTATATTGCACTTTATTGGTTGATCTCCCCATCCATCCCCAGTAGATTCTTGCTCTTCCAATCTCTTCTTCCATTCAATATTAGAACCTTCCATGATGATTCATAGATCTAGACCAGTTAGTTGTTCCTTAATAGCATCTTCCCTAGTAGTTGTTTCTCTGTATTGAAATGATCAAAGGCCTCGAGTAGAGAGGCAACAAGGAATAATATCTCTCCGGGAGTCGATCTTATATATGAATAGACCTAGTGAACACAATGAAGTTGATTTGTTAGCTATGTGTTTACCAACAAAAAGATTCAAATGGGTTATTCTAAGATTATCTCTTCTTAGAAGTAGATGTGAATGTTTCCTCTCATCCGGCCCAAGTAACTACAAATGTTTTCATAGGTTAAAAAATAAAAGAATACTTGATGCACATTAGCCATGGTTTATTTTCTATTTATCTCATTCTTTGTAGATGCCATAAATATTTATTCTTCCAGCAACAGTATTTTTTGAACTTAAAATTCACAGTTCTTTATTTTCCATTCATCCTTCTTGATGTATGTCACAAAGATTCCTTCTTCTAGCATCATTCCTTCTCGAACTTAAAAATGCATAGTTCTTGAGAATTCAGTTGTGAGATTTTAGAAGTGAGTCATTGACTTAGAGGTAGCATATGACATTCATTATGAGATGCATATTGGGCAATTAAGAGCTTGTAGGATCTATATCCTTCCCTCCAGATGCATAATCTGAGCGCTTAGGTAGGCTTAGGGGACAACGAAGTATTATGGGGAGTTCCTTGGTTATGGAGCAATTCGAGGCGATGGCATATCTAAATGGAATAAAACGTGGTTCAACTACCGAAATATTCAAAGTACAACTAATAGATGACATGTACACATGAATTACGAAAACTACTCATGTTATATTACAAAAATGTAAGAGTAGAGATGCTTTATGTGCAAGCCTTAAAAAGGTTTTTGCAGGAAAAGGTCTTGTGTATCCAAATCCTAAAAAATCAAGAGAGTTAACATGAGAACAATAGTTATAGATAGAGAAATTCTGTCCAATAATTAAGGTGGTTGGCAATTTGGTACATAACTACTCAAAGGTGAAATGATATATCCACAAAAGTTGGTGTACTGACAATTCGTCTTCCATGTTGAGACAATTTGAGCTGGGTTGATTATCAGATGTCAATGTCAAGTAGAGTGTTGACTGGGACTAACATTAATGTAAGTTTATTGATGTTAAAGTCAACATGGATTGGTTGGTGTTAGTGTTGTCAAGATGATGATGGTGTTAGATGAAGGCTTAAGCAAACTTGTCAATGTCAACCTGAGTAGAGGTTGGTGTCAATTTTTTCATTCATTCCCCCTTAGAGAGCAATGGCTCTACATTGATTTTTGATATAATTGTGGAAATGGCACCTAAATATATTCCAATGTGTACTACTTATATTTATGAGGACATCTTTCTCCTTATCATGGACTCGGCTTCGTAGACTGAAACATTCGTTGAGTATGAAGAAAAATAAGATAAATTCACATAGGTTTCCATATAAATCTATGTGGATGTCTTCTGTAATGTCCCCATTTTGGGACATTATAACATTTCAGAGTGTTATCCCTACCCGAGTAGCCAGATAGGGGTGACAGAGAGTTCGGGAGATATTGAGGGGTTTATTTGGGCCCGACTTGTATCGTTCATCATCATGATCCATTCCACACAAATGGGCTTTGGTTCTGTTGCATTCCAACGATTTTCGTAATTTTGAGTTATTATGGGTCATATCTTAATTAAATTCACTAAGAAGGTCATAATGGGCATATTACTTGGAGAAACCTCTTAGTGTGATAGCTCATCGGAATCGAGAGGAAGAGCATTATAGGATAAGATGATGAGAAGTGACTTTCAGTGGCCGGAGAAGCCATCAGGATAGATAAATCACTTTTTAGAGGTAAAATGGTTAATTAATTAATTAATTAAGTGATTTAATCAAGGAATAATAAAATAAAGTAAAAGTCACTTGGAGGGAAAAGGTCAACAATGAATTAGGGTTTCGGGAAGCTATAAAGGAAGGGTAAAGCAACCTAATTCATTATGCTATGTTATGATTTGATGTTGAGGTATTTGCAGCGGAGGAGGAAATCGACCCCCTTGTTGTTTTGTGGATTTCTGGAGGAAACCACCACCCTTGATCGATTTCGGTGTTGAGAGACACACCCTAGCCTATCGGAGATACCATCCAGTTATTTCACCGTGCATTACAGTGTCCAGTTCAGTGATTGCACAACTCAGCGAGTGAGGGCGCAAGTGATTGAGAGAGGGTTTGTGCGGCCGCTTGAGACAGTTTCAGATTTGGTTGATTCCTTCCAACCCATTAGAGAGTTAGCCAGGGCACATCTATTGAGCCACCTGTCGTCAGTTTCCGACGGTGGAATCTTCCGGAAAGCGGAAAATAGTCATTTAGGGAACAACTCTCGGGGAAGCACATTTGGGGTTCCAGGGGACATTCCGGGGCAGATCCGAGGAATCCCTTCCGACCCATTATAGAGGAGACTAGGACAATCGTTTTGAGCTATACATCGTCAGATTCCACCAGTGGAATCTCTAGGGCGCACTCATTGAGCCCAGGAGGTGCGCAAAATCCCAGGGGGTGACATCCGGAGCTTCAGAGGTCGGATCTTTAGTCCAACAGTCATCAGGATCAATCTAGAGGCCAGGGCGCATCTTTTGAGACAGTTTCCAGCTCATTCCGACGGGTATCGCCATGAGGGCGAGTTTTCCGGATTCTACAACAGTTACTGCGAGCTGCCAGACTGCTTTTTGCCGATCTATCCGTGCATGCGCAGACCAACACCTGTTCTTCTGGTCACGGGTATTTCTTATCTGTTATTTTTTATTCCAGTGACGATCCATGAGACCTAACTGACGATTATCATATCTGCTTCCAGTCTTTATTGTATTTCCTGCTTTTTCCAGCCTTATATATATCAGTGAGTTGTGTTGTCCTTATTTTGCATGCATTGTTTTATACTGCTAAACACATAATAAACTGGAACACACATGCAAAACAACCGAGCATCTTCACACAGTTACTCAAACACAGTCAGAAACCCCAACAGTATCAGATTCAGTAGCCAAACCGTATGTTCAACAGTAGATATCCAGATCAGTTGGATTAGGGATATTTCATCTTCTACTTGTGAAAACCAAAATGAGAGCATTATGAGGATATTGTCATGCCTTGAGGATTTGGAGCAAAGCATTGCTACTTTGGTATGCATGCTTAAGTTACCTAATGATGGAATTTTTCAAGGTTGATGTCAAGTGATTAAAATCCAAGTTTCTCAGATGAATTGTGACAAGAGGCTCCAACAAAGGGGGTGTACATGTCTTGAGAAGTTCAACATTGAACACTGGATGCTTGATAAGATATGATGGAATGTTGAGGATGGATGCATCATCATCTACTACTTTGGTGATGACATGTGGATCATATAGAAGAGGTAAACATAACCAAAATCTATCATTATCTTAAATTGATGTAGGATATGGTGAACATTCTATCATTGCTTATACTTTTTCTACTATGATAGGCAATGGAATCATGAACCTGTTGATGACTTTGTTGCACATACTTCTTTGCTTTATCATCTTCATGCGTTCATTGGGGTGTTGTTAATGTCAAAGGGGCCTAAAAAGAAATTTCAAGTGGGGATAAAAGATGAAATCCAAGACATGTTTGAAAAGGATTATGGCTTGTAGAACTGTGAATAGCTTTGATATAGGTATGTTGAATGAAAGATATGATATAATCCCAAGTGCGAGGATGGGCATGTCTATACATACAAAGAAGATGAACAAAGGTATGCTTAACATACTCTTTTTGACCATTGGTTTGAGGTTGAAAGGTTGTAGACTTGTCAAGCTTAGTGTCAAGCATTGACTAAAGGGATTTCTAAATCAATTTATAAACCTAGGGCCACGATAAAAAATAGATGTTTGTAGGCCATGGTGAGAGCAAGGATGACGAAAGAAAGGTCAGACAATTTTGGGGGCTATCATAGACTTATAACATGGAGTCATAATAGCCATTTTAATGAAATCATTGATTATGACAAAAGCAAAATCATGTTAATTCTTGTCTTCGTCGAACTTGTAAGGAAGTCAATACTTTTAGAGGGAAGATATAGGGTAGACGACACTTTCTCAAACCTTGATGTGATGACTTTTAGGGTTTCTCGTGGATTAGGTTTGCATACGTCCCTTGTCCATCACTATCGCCATTAATCTTAGTCCTATTGTCCTAAGAGATTAGTTGGATTGTGGTGGCCTTGAGTGGATTTTCTTGCTTGTCACAAGGTCTTTTGGCGCGTATAAATGGCATCCCCTGGGCCTGTTGGACACTTAGAGGCCAACATATTGAACATGTTCATAATTGTGAAAGACAACACTTAACAGTATTGTAAGTAAGTCTTTCAATTAAATAATAGGTACACTACAGTCCTAACATATCATTCATTATCATGAGAATGTTTAGTTTAGGAGAATACAAGGAACAATGACTTGATATAGACATAATAATTGTTGATGATTGCAGTGTTGGAGACATCCTCTAGGATACGTTCTCCTCTGTGATTGAGTTGAGTTGACCTGTGAGAGAGCCTAGTGTTGGGCATGCCCATGTGATGGGGCATCGTTCTCCTCTGTGTGAGTGTTGAGTCCTCCCCCAGTGGTTGGGTGTGCCCATGTGATCGGTGTATCGTTCTCCTTCGTGTGAGAGTTGAGACGATGTGGTACTTCAGATGATTCTCTTGTGGACTCAGTTGAGATAGAGATCTGTTGAGTATGACGTCCCTGTGGCTGAGCACAGGTGGACGTGTCCCTAGTGGCTAAGCACTAGTGGACATGTGGATCCTTTGCTATATTGTCTAAGTGTAAGATTTACTTGTAACCCTAATTGTGATGTAAAGGGTACAAGTCGACCCCACCATATGTGAAAGATAATTAAGGTTTATTGTTATAATTAATTATATTTCTGAGTCATTGAGGTTGGCCCTGTTGTGCCAACAAACACACCTATTGCCGTGTCTAGTCTAGTATAAATAAAGGTGATTTCCCCATTGAGGAAACACACTCACACTTGACATTTCAGAATTTCAGCAAGTACATTTTAGGGTTGAAGTGCGCACCTCTCTTGGGCGCTAGTTTCAAGGTGGTAGAGCACCCTCTTGTGTGCATTAGGGTTTTATGGTTGGCAGATCTTCTCTTGAGAATACAACATAGGATTGCTGGGTATTCTTCCCTTGAGTAGAAGGGTTTCCCAGGATATTTCTTGTGTTCTTGTGCATGGTATTTCTTCTTGTGATCTTGGTTATTGCAACACTTGTGTATGGTGTTGCTGCATTTGTTTATGGTTCAAGTAAATGCTAAAATGAAATAAACCTCATGCTTGAGCCTAGCATAGTGAAAATTCAACATGGAATCAGAGCAGAGGTCTTGAAAGAAGCCATTGCACAAGCTTTCAAGCAAGCCGTCCTCTCTTTTGTAGAACCGTACGACCCTCCTAGGTTTTCCAGAAAAAGTACAACCCTCTTCTTTTTTCGGTGGTTTCAACTTTCAACACCTTATACTTGAGCGTTGGGGCTAAAAATTGCATAGGAGTGTACGGCCTCCTTCAGCGCACCTCCAACAACTTTCAGATTGCATTTTCGAGAATTTTGGATTTTTGGCCCTAGGGTTTCGCAGTTTTCTGCAGAAATTTCGGTTTTAGGGTTTCTGCAGCTCATTGAAGGAGTCATTTAGCTTACCAGTGTTCCTGTGACCCTCTCAAGGCTTATTGTTGGCAGTCATAAGCCCAATGAAACCTAAGATTGCTAGCCTAGCCTAGCCTAGCTGTTAGGTTTTCTAGCCTAGTTGCTAAGGGTTTGTGGAAGAATCTGCAAACCATGAAGAACAAAACCTTGGTGGAAGATAGGCTTGATGGATCAAGCAACTTCAGTTCTTGGAAATCAAGACTTCAGATCACCYTTGAAGAGGATGACCTATTGAGTGTGATACAAAAGGCTTTACCAGAGACAGCTACYGAYGAAGAGAAGGAAGAAAGGAAGGAAGATGATGTCAAGGMAAGGAAGATAATCATCTACTCAGTGAGATATCATCTCCTACCTCGTATTGCCAACCTGAAGACAACTTATGAAATGTATGAAGCATTGAAGAATATGTTTGAGAGTAACAACACCCTCARAGCTCTTACATTGAAGGGCCAGCTTCAAAATATCAAGATGACAAAAGATGACACCGTTGCTACCTTCTTCATGAAGATTTCAGAGATCAGAGATCAACTAGGTTCCATTGGAGAAATCATATCAGATAGAGAACTTGTMTTAAYCACTCTCAATGCTCTTMCAAGACATTGGGAACCATTTCTTCAAAGTATCAGTGGTAGAGAACAACTACCTACTTTTCATCGTCTATGGACAGACTGTACCCTGGAGGAAATCAGACTTATAGCCAGAGGAGTGGAAGAATCCCCTCATGATGACAATCATGCTCTTGCCTTTCATACAAAGAAAGGAGGAAGAAATAGAAGAAGCTTCATTGAAGCATTCAAAGGCGAGAAGACTTCATCAGCTTCAGGTTATGATCATAGAAAAGACAAATCAAAGATCTAGTGTTTCAGATGTGACAAGTATGGACACTATGCGAGAAATTGTCCTACCAGGAAGAGAGGAAGACAACATGCCTCCACTGCTGACATTGATCCAGACCCACCTCAGAAAGATGAAGACATGAAAGATGAGGATTTCTTTTTCTGAGTTTTCTCAGGAGGACCAAAAGCAAGATTGAGCATAACTGTAGACTAAGGTAAATATTGTACTGCATTCCTTATTTGATTTCTTTATTATCCTGTAGTTGCTTGCATTTTGACAATGAAGGGTATTATCCTTGGTGTGGGAGCCCTCTTGACTTGGATCATTATCCCTGGTACGGGAGTCCAAATTTTCTTGGTTGGTTATTATCCTAGTACAGGAGGCCATTTTGGTTGTTATCCCTATGGGAGGCCATCTTGGTTATTATCCTAGTACGTAGGCCAACAAAGTACAATAGAGTTAGTAGAGGACCTGAGAAGACATGAGATGTCTCCAGGTTAGCAACATAGGAAAAGGAAGATGTCTATCCTTCAAACTTCAGAGGGAGTCACTTGACTCAGAGGGAGTCAAACTATTTGAGAAGAAAGAAGAGACAATACCTTCTCCCCCTTCAACAGTTCAGAGGGAGACAACCACTGATCCAGTTGATCCAGTTGCTCTAGTAGATGCTCCCAGAGACATTGTAGTAGGCCATAAAAGGCTTGCCTGGGCTCGACAAACTTTGCAGGAGGCAGAGGGACATGCAGCTCCTCGAGGCACATTCCGAGAGAGCAAGAAACCAAAAATATTTTCGAGCTATGTTTCATCCATGAGCCACATCATTGATACTGAGCCTTCTTGTCATGGAGAAGCAGCAAGTTAGTAGGTATGGCAAGATGCCATGGCAAAAGAGTATCAGTCCATCATGAAGAATTAAGAGTATCAGTCCAGACATGATATATGCTATGCAGTGAATGTATTTAGTCAGTTCATGAGTCAGTCGAGACAGACACACTGGATAGCAACAAAGCATGTATTGAGATATCTACGAGGCACAGTTGGATATGGCCTGAGATATGCCTCTGGTGTAGACATGAGATTGCAGGGATATGTCGATGTAGATTGGGCAGGGAGCACAGTGGACCGGAAGAGCACATATGGTTGTTGTTTTACCTTGGGGTCTGCCATGGTTTCCTGGTGCAGCAGGAAACAAAGCTCTGTGGCTTTGAGTACCACAGAAGCAGAGTATATAGCGTTGAGTGTGGCAGTTCGCGAAGCAGTGTGGCTTCACAAACTCCTTGCAGATTTATTTGATCATGAGATGGATTATACCATTATTCATTGTGATAACCAGAGCTGTGTGAAGCTCTCTGAGAATCCCGTGTTTCACGATAAATCGAAACACATTGAGATAAAATATCATTATATCAGAGACATGGTGCAGAGGAAAGCAGTACACATGCAGTACCTTCCTACACATGAGCAGATTGCAGATATCTTCACCAAACCGCTTGCCAGAACGAAGTTCGAGTACTTC
>ML834612.1:125743-143994 GCA_009831015.1 Picea engelmannii | reverse complement strand
CATTATAACTGCTGGGGCCGACTTCTTATTCAACACTTTGTAATTGTCTGATGACCAATCTGCAAAAGGGGATTTGGTCCTTATACAATTACCGACATGATTAATCCTCAATGGGGATTAATCCAATAACAATAATAATAATAATGACATGATTAATCCTCAATGGGGATTTAATCTAATAATAATGACATGATTAATCCACAATGGGGATTTAATCCAATAACAAAATAATAATAAGAATGCTCTTCGCAGTTACATTATTTCAACACCATTTCCTCCCTGCAATTCATTATTTACACAGCGAAACAAATTGTTAGTCTCTCAGGCATCCATGTATATATATTTATATTCAAAACCATGCATACTAACAGTTCATCACATGTATATAAACATAAAAAGGGAATCCCATTCTTTTCCTATGCCTCATTTTATCATACAAAACCCTTTCAAAACATAATTCAACATTTCAAAGGATTTTAACAAATGTGTCAATTATTCATGGCCACATTCATGCCCAATGCACTCTTGCATTATTTTCAAGTTCGTCACACTTTATGACCGGTTCTTGGCCATGGTATGTCGGAATTTAACCAACGTTTTCCTCATATGGCTTATTCATTTTCTTTCATTCTTACAGTAGGACCATATTATCTGCTATAGGTCGATCACGATCACAAATCAATACACATGAACTCAAAAGTTTCACATGAATGGCTTTAAGCATTCCTTGATTGGTCAATGCATTCAAACATATCAGTTCATGAATTCTTCCAAGGGTTACAAACAGTGTTTACTACCAGAGGTTCATACCTTCATCATTCAAGTTCTCCTTCCTGAATCATACCTTACTTGGGTACCCAAGGCATACAACTGTCTTTCAAAAGTTCATGCATAACACTAAGACAATAAAATATTTCAGAAGGGGTTCTTACCAAATCCCTTCATACCTTATGCCACATAGGCACGAATATCTTTATACCGGTTCTTGGCTAATACACCCTCTTTCTGATTTTTACCTCAACAGCGGTGCTTTATGGGGACTTTTACAACCCTATCAACAATTGTTCAACCGCAGCCTTCTCTTGGTCATCCTCTACTTGAGGTTGCCCATCATTGGCAATTGTCTTCCTCAATAGCTCCAATTCCTTTCTATACATAGCATGCATCATCATAGTCACAATTGCATTAGTTGTAATATTAAACCAAATGCATGTATCATAACATTCGAATACATAAAACATCTTCAAAATGTCCTAGCATATCTTTATGCACTTCATCACATTATCCTCAAATGTTTCCACAAGTGCAACACAAAGAGATTTCGATTGTACCTTCAGAAATACAATCCTTATCACTATGGTGTCAAAACCTTTTTACTTTCATTAGTGTACCATCTTTCTCATCCAAGAGAAAACATAATACTCAGCAAGGAAAGAATTGAGGACTCTCCCCTTCTTCCAACTCTTTCTACACCGCCTGGGACTTTTCATCCCAGTCGAGTTATCTCTAAGGCCTCACTTCCTTTTCTTAATCATGGCTTCAACAAAGCCTATTCAGTTAAACGTACTCATTTATTCATTTAATCATACTCAGGGGGTTTACTTTCATTTTACCAACTATACCAGTTTCCACAACTGCTCTTTTAATCCTGCGGCTCTGTTAAACAATTTAGGGTTCTTAGGGTGCAGAAAGTGTTCCTCCTTTTCTCCCCCTTTACTTATGCAATCTACTTCTTATTGTGATCTTTCTACTCTTTTCTTGAGCATCCCTGGGTTAGGCTCATCCTAACTCTTAGGATACATCAACATGCTTTAATAGCAAAATATTTTGCCCATAATGAATCATGAACCTGTGCATCCTACATGTTACCATTCGGTTATCAAAATGGTCAAGATTCATCATTCTTCTTCTATTCATTACATGATGTTTTTCAAAATGCAATCCAAGATTCTGGTATATATATATATATAAGCTTGTGGCTCACTACTTAATTCCCAGCAGTCATTAAGGTTGTGACTTTGTTTTCCTGGCAGAGTCTTCACATAGTTCCTCCACAGGGAACTCCTTCAGCATGCAACTTCCTTATTGCATATCCATCACTATTTGTGATGGCCTCAGCAGTGAGTTAGCTTCAGTAGTTTACCAAATATCCCATAAGGAATATAAACATGCATCTTTGTCATGTACCCAAATTATGTATCCATACATATTCTGGTTTTGTTAACTTACATCATACCTCTGCATCACTTGCACGTTTAATATCATTCATACCTAACTGGTATTACTATCAAGCTTCATATTAGGAAGCTCCATAATGCATTAAACACATGTACTCAAGCATAATTAAATACAGATAAGTATTCATCATGTTATCTTATTGCTTGCACTTTTTCCATGTCATTCACACACATGGACATATCAGGCTTCTATATCCTTTTCCCAAGGATCTTTCAATCATCCTTACGATCATGTATACACATTCATGTATAAGTAGGTGCATCTCTTACACATTTTTACCTCATGCATTCACTTCATAGTTTAATTTCATCATTAGTATCCTTTAGTTTGAGATTTCAGTCACTTACAGGACTAATCTCACAGTCATATCTCGTATTGATGTTTCCTTTTCTCAAGGAAATAACCAACCAGGGTCACTTTCCTCTTTATGTGACAACGTCTAGCAAGAAAACCTTCTTGCCTCAGCGTCCATAGGGTTTTACCCATCTCACTTTTCTTTGTTCATGAGGAGTTATATACTCTGATTTTAATATAGAGCAATAACTATAACTGCCAGGGATCCTACCTGATCATATCAGATTCCTTTAATCCCACAAAGGTATTAACCATTATATAATATACCATCATTAGTGCCTAAAGTTTCAACTTCCCATGCTTAGAAGCGGTGTTACAAACACCAGGTAATCCATCCTTCGGGCTTCAACTGCTCTTGACAGAACCCTGCCACCTTCAACTATCTACATTAAAGTCTTATTATAAATGTTAATTAGCATATCCTTACTCCGGTAAGAGTAGTTATCACTTTGACAAAGGGATAAAGAAATTCTTCTGCTGAAATTCAACAAGAATTCCCAAAATCACAGGTTCAATCTGCAGTCCTTCTCCTCGAGTAAATGCAGATAACAATACCTCCTTACGCGACTTGTACATGAGCCTAAGAAGGCCAAGCGTTGTAACCATGCTCTGATACCAATTTGTAACACACCCACGACGGGGCATAAAAAAATTCTCTTTTATTAAAGGACAAATTCTCCATCCATGGTTTCTAATTTGGGAAGTTGGGGAACCAGTCCGACCTCCCGGTCAAGGATCTTCGATTTTGAAGCCAATGACTCTCTGAGACCCTGATGGTCTCACTCTTTAATTAAACGTAGACCCTTTCGACTTCCGGGTGCAGGTATAATGGTACCCAGGACCTTCCCTTCACGCTTGGGAAATCTTTGAGTTTGGGCGCTAGCCCCTTTCCTGATAAGCCCCTCCTTGAGGTGACCTTGGGAGATAACCTCATGCAAGCACACAATTGTGGGCCCGACAAAAGGCGGTTTGAAACCAAACTACCTTTTGGCCTGCAATTCTCCTCGAGCCTCCGCGTGTCCTTTATTCAAAACCGTGGTTTGGATTGTGGCCCACCCTCAAATTTTTAAAGTTTGTGCATCTTCGATCCCCGCAATTCTATGGGACGTCGATCTCATGATATTGACGGTGCCTCTGAACTGACGACTCAGATCTATCCCTTTCAAAGTTGCAGATCAGATCTGACCTCTTACAAATCAATGCCTGTGATTTGTTTTAGAATTCCGAACTTCGAAATTCTCAAGTCTCACACTTTCCTTTCTTTCGTACGTCAATCTTCCATAGTCGACGATTTGCGGACATCTATTCTTCTCAATCAGTGGCTCTTCCTCTGCTTCGGGGGTTTGACCTTTCAACTATATCAATGGTCATGCAACCCCTTTTCTCGATCACGATCAATATTTCCTTCGGGTCTTTGGACTTCTGAGATCTCAAATCTCAAACTTCACTTCCCCTCGAAGTAAGTGGATTCCTGTCGCATGTCCACTTGAATAGGATGGTTGAGGCTTGATTTGGGTCTTTACCTAAAATATACATCTTTATGCCACCTGTCCTCTTGATCTGATGGCTATGAATTACTTTGGGACTTTACCTAGAATCAATCGATCTACGTCACGTCTCTTCTAGATCAAATGGTCCAGATTCACCTCAAACGATCTGACGCTTGAGATTTACTTCAGACGATATGATGACTGAGATATACTTCGGATGATCAGACGATTGAGATTTACTTCGACTCTCTGACTCTTCAAACTTCGGTAGACTCAAATATCAACTGAAAACTCTCAAAAATATTTCTCCGGAGTCCACGATCTGTCGCCACGTGTCCCTCTGGATCTGGCGGTCCAGATTCACTTCGGGTCTTCAGGGTTCAAGAATCTCAATTCTCAACTGAAACTCCAATGCAATTTACCCAAAGCTTGCGATATATTTCCACGTGTCTCTCTGGATCTAACAGTTCAGAGTCCTTCGACTCTTTGGCTCTTTGGCCCTTCAGTGCTTCAACGCTCCGATGCTTCAGATTTTCAGTGCTTCGGCTCTCCGGCTCTCCGGGCTTTGGGAGTTTCAACTCTTACGCACCCATTTCTCCGAAGTGATTTTACCCGAAATACACGATATGCTGACACGTATCCCCATGGAAATCAATGGCCAGGGTTTACTTTGGTTGTTTTTCTTCCTCCTTGTCCACAAACCTCTGAAGTTGTGGATCTTATGCCATGTATCAACCCTGATGTTGGATGGTTCTGATTGACTTTGGAACTTCAGGACTTCGCAAGTCCACTCTCTTGTGCACCTTCAAAGGGTTAGGCCTTGTTCACTTTCCTTGGGATCCAACGACTATTGGTCCTCGCGCTCTGAGCTGATGGCCCAGATATGAGCTCCTCCTGCGTGCTCTTTTAATTGTCTGGACCTGAATCCCAATGGTCTAGATCTTTCACAGTGATTGATCCAACGGTCATTGTTGCTCCTCCTCCTGAGCTTTTGCTTTCTTCCCTGACTTGGAAGATTTTAGATGTTTTGAAGGTCTCGACCTTCAATTTACTTCCTGTGAGCCCTGATGTATGGGTCTTGACTTCTGCTTCCCTCCTGAGCTTACGAACTTGAAACAAGTTCGCCTCTTCGACCTCATCTGCGCTTCTGAAAAGCGTCAGTCTCTTATGAGCTTGGTCCTTAGGGAATTTTGAATTAGCATGTACTCCTTGCATTAATCTACTCGCGTCGGATCGACATTCCAGGACATTCCTTGATCCAACGATCTAGATCACATTACAACTTTGGGTTTCAGAATTTTAATCGCACCAATGCGCGATTCTCCCTTCGCGTGAACTCTGCACTCACATATTCGACGGTCAAGGTGGGTCCCGATAGATGATTGGATCTACGGTCCAGATCACATCGCGACTTCAGGTTTATAAGGATCCATCCCCTTCATTATGATTACCAACATTCATTGATCTTGCGAAGATTAAAGGAGTCGAGGCGTTAACTCCTGCGCTCCTTGCGGTTGCAACAAACCTTGGATCCTCCTGAAATATATCTTTCGTTTTTCTTCCAAATGAAAGGATACTCCCTTTTGATACTTGAATTTCACTATCCTTCCTGAGCTTCATCAGTTATGAAGGATTTAAGAGCATTGTGTTCTTTCTCCTGAACTTAACACTTAGAAGGGTCTTCTGCACAACTCGTGCCCTCCTTTATTGACGCAGGCGCACCCTCGTGGCATGTCCTCTCACAGGATCTTCTAATTCCTTCCTGGCCCGAAGAACTCAAAGGTTCTCTATTTCCCTATCGGGAAATATTCCACCCACAGAAATCTCTTTAGGGACTCCCGTCCTTCTATCGAGGTTCCCACTATCGGGGTTTTGACAGCCACGATGTTCTGGAAACTTGGATCACCGAACTCCGATCTCCGATGCGCTCCTTTGTCTCCTTCGCCCCCTTGGTGAAGCCTTTAGTCCACACGACCGACTCCTATACGACCGCGTCTATAACTCCTATCGGGGTTTCAGGATTTGCGATGTCGAAATACTCGCGTCTCCAAGACTCGTGATTCCCCGAATTGTGACGCACTCCTTTTCACGATAGCCCTCTGACTACAAGCTTCGAACCATAGGACCATTAACCCGTGACCAAGGCATTATCCCATCGGGGCTACGGGATTTCTAATACTAAAAAACACTTACCCGTGGGTTTCCGGAACACCGATTCTCCGTCCGGATGACAACTGTCTTCCACTATGATGCCTTCCTCTTTCCTATCGTGCTGACAGTTGGTCGCGTGATTACACCTTCCTCCTCGTCTGGATTTTACGGTTCACGAAACCAAAGTGCATAAACACTTTGTCACCGAAATCCCTGATATTACGATGGACTCAAACCCCGATGGATGATTCCTTATCGGGAATTCTCTCGATGACGTTGATTTCCTCCACGCATCCCCTCTGAGGAACGGTCCCGATTTCTCTGGGGTTTCGGGACTTACAATGTCTCGACTTCCTTGTCTTCAGGAACTCCGATACGTCGATTCCCGACTCTCTCCAAATTTTTGACACGCGTCCCAAATGGTGGACGGTCCAGATCAACTCTCGGGGTTCACTATTTTACAAAACCAGGAACCTTCACTTACCTGAACTCCGATGACCAAAATCTCGATCTGGTGATCGCGCGACACATGTCCTCCTTGAGATCCTACGGCTATGATCCCTCCGTCGTTTCGGGGTTCTCCTGGTCACGGATCCTTGGCTCCTAAAACTCTGAAAATGTCAATGAACTCTCAACTCCCTGCGACCTGTCCCAACAGATGGACAACCGAGATCTTCCCGGGATTTCAGGATTTCAAATGTCGCAAAACACTCGACCATGGGATTTCCGATCCTTTGAATCTCGATGGTCACCCTCGTGCAGCTTCTGTCAGATCCGACGGCTGACAGGTGTTTTAGTGAGATCTGACAGTCCTCAGTTCTCTGGAGCTTGAAATCCGAACACTGCCATAAGTTCCTCGCTTCTGTGGCAGATCCAACGGTTGATGGGACTTCACTAATCCTCACCGTAAGATCCTGACTGTCGATTTCTTTTCTCCTTGAAGATTTCTTCTACGAGTGAAACCAGTATTTCTCTATGGAGACTGGTCCTTCTGCATGCAACTTTGCAACGCCTATTCAATCATTCTGTGCACAGACTCTCTGTGTTTCTCTCGACAGATTTGAAGGCCTTATCCCTTCTGAACTTTCTCACACTTTCCACCTCAAAGAGGTTCTTTGCATGCACTCCTTGCGGCAGTTCTCAAACACCTCCAGTGTTGAGTTCTTTTGACTCTGCGCACACCTGCAGCAGAAATCCTTCAATACTTCGCTCAGTTGCGACTGAGACTCTCCTTAGCCTGCGCACTCCTTGCACAGCTTCTATAAACCAATTTCTCTTCTGGGTGAATGAGAACAAGAGCTAGCTATCTGAGCCTTCTGTCAACGCACTCCTTGCGGATGACTTCAACTGCACTCCTTGCAGGAATCCTTGCTCAAATAGAGAAACAATTGTAACTCATTCCACTCCCTCTCAGATTTCAATCTCAACACATGAAATCATACACATAGCATAATATAAAATGCATAACAGGAAGTAATACTCATGAGCATAGCATTCAACACACAGAGAATAACACGACAGCCATGAATCTGAATCAATTTCTTCTATTAATTCAAGATCTGTACATGGTGTTCTTCTATAGTTCTCTGCTTCTCTCCTACGCTATGGATTCTTCTAAATATTCCTGAACTATGTTACAAAGTATAATGAGGGTGTCTATATCCGTTCTCCCTCTTTTCTTCTAGAACTGTCTAATCTAGAAAAATCCTATCTACCTGCATTAACTACTATAAATGCCTCTGCCTACTTCAAACGAGAGTGTATGGCTCGAGGTCTAATTACATTTTTACCAAGGCACCTTCATTAAATGATCTCATTTATTCTTGGTGCATCATATTCAAGGGAAATTTCAAAAATTTGCGCTGGACGTCTTCCAGTTGTCTTCTGCTTCCATGTTGGCTCGAATGTCATGAGGGATGCTCCTGCATCATACTCCCTCGCTTGAAAATTTGCATGGGCTCCTGTCCATGAGCTCCTACACGGTATGTCCATGCTTCAGAATCTCTGCTTCATTCTCCCAGCTGGCATCTTCCACTGGATGGCCCTTCCACTTGACCAAATATTCAAAATATTATTTTCTCCTGGTTTTCTTACCCACTCTCTTGTCCAGTATGCATTCCATCTGTGGCTTCTCTGCAACTGGCATCTGCTTCTGCCACTGAACCTCTGGCTATTCATCACTTGCAGTCTCTGTCTCTCCAGCTCTATATGGGTATAAATCTGTGATGTTAAATATCGGAGAAATTCCGATTCCATCCGGTAACTCGATTTCATAAGCATTTTCACCAAATTTTCTCAAAACTTTACATGGCCCGATTTTCTTCATTTTCAGCTTATTGTATGTTCCCCTTGGGAACCTTGCCTTCCTCAGATGTTCCAGAACCAAATCATCAACTTCAAATTGAAGTTGTCTCCGATGTTGATCTACTCTGCGCTTGTACTCCTGGCTTGATTTCAACAGTCGCTCCTTCACCCTGGTGTGAAGTTCTTTCATCGCCTCAGCGAATTCCTCTGCACTAGCACTGCTAGTAGAAGTCTGTTCTGAATCCCTTAACTCAGAGAATCCTCTCGGCTGCATTCCATATACAATCTGAAATGGACTTTTTCCTGTGCTCCGATTAACAGAGTCATTGTAAGCAAACTCTGTCTGCGGCAATATATTGTCCCAACTGCTATGGTGCTCTGTCACCAAGCTTCTCAGCAAGTCTCCCAGACTTCTGTTGACCACTTTTGTTTGTCCATCCATCTGAGGATGATAAGAAAAACTAAACATCAAGTTAGTCCCCAGCTTCTTCCATAATGTCCTCCAGAAATTCCCTATGAATTTTGTGTCTCTGTCTGAAACTATGCTTTTCGGCAATCCATGAAGTCGAATGACCTCCTTGAAGAACAGATTTGTGATGTGAGTCGCATCACTGGTCTTCTAGCATGGGATAAAATGTGCCATCTTGGAAAACCTATCCACTACCACAAAGATGGAATCAACACCTCTTTGTGTCCTTGGCAAACCCAATACAAAATCCATGCTAATCTCATCCCACGGCTTCTCAGGTATGGGTAATGGTTGATAGAATCCTGCATTATGTTTCCTGCCCTTCGAATGGTGACAAATCCTGCACCTGTCTACAAATTTCTTGACATCCGCTCACATCCCTGGCCAAAAATATGATTCGCTCAACTTTGCAAACGTCTTATCATGGCCAAAATGCCCTGCCAAGCCTCCGCTGTGTTTTTCTTTTAATAGATTCTCCCTCATGGAGCATTTCGGAATGCACAATTGATTGCCTTTGAACATCAATCCATCCTGGATCACATACTCTATCCACGGGCTTCTGTCTCTGAGAACTGGATTCTCAGCTGCTCCATACACTTCTCTGAAATCCTGATCATCTGCATACATATCTTTAAGATCATCGAAACCTAACATCCTGACTTTGAATTCCTGCATCAGCAAACTTTTCCTGCTCAAAGAATCGGCCACTTTGTTAGCAGTACCCGAAATATGTTTAATTACAAATGTAAAATTTTGCATGTATTCTACCCATTTAACATGCCTCTGATTAAACTTCTCCTGATGAGTTACATATTGTAATGCATGGTTATCACTATATAAAACAAATTCCCTTGGAATCAGATAGTGCCTCCATTTCTTCAATGCATGTATGATGGCATAGAATTCCTTATCATATATGGAATATTTTTCTTTTGCCTCATTCAGCTGCTCGCTGAAATATGAAATCGGTCTGTCCTCCTGACTCAAGACCGCTCCTATGACAAACCCGCTTGCATCACATTTTACCTGGAATATCTTTTGAAAATCCGGCAACACCAGAATTGGTTGTTCCGTAATCCTTCGTTTCAATAAATTGAAACTCTTCTCAGCCTCTTCAGTCCAGTGAAAAGATTTATGTATTTTCTTGACTGTATCCATCATTGCTGCACTAATTCCACTAAAATTTCTGATGAATTTCTGGTAGAAACTAGCCAATCCGTGAAAACTCCTCACCTCAAATACGTTCCTCGGTGATGGCCAATTCTTGATCACTTCTACCTTATCTGGATCCATCCTTAGCTCATTTGCAGATATAACAAAACCCAGATAAATGAGCTCTGTCTTCATGAATGAGGACTTCTTCATGTTTATCAACAGCTTCTCCTGTTGTAGCTTCTTCATCACAATAGCCAAATGCTTTAGATGTTCACCCTTTGTCTTGTTGAAAACCAATATGTCATCGAGATATACGATGACAAATTTCCCAATGAACTCCTTCAGGACTTCATTCATCAATATCATGAAGGTACTTGGTGCATTCGTCAAGCCAAATGGCATGACAAGCCATTAATACAAACCTTCGTTTGTCTTGAATGTTGTTTTCCATTCATCACCTTCTCTCATACGAATCTGATGATATCCACTCTTCAAATCTATCTTTGAAAAAAAATTTGCTCCACTTAAGCAATCCATCAAATCATCCATCCTCAGCAATGGAAATCTATACCTGATGGTTATCTTGTTAATCGCCCTCAAATCAGTGCACATCCTCCAGCCTCCGTCTTTCTTTGGACTGAGTACTGTCGGAACAACACACGGACTCAAGCTTTCCCTGATTAACCCTTTGTCCAACAACTCCTGGACTTGTCTTTTGACTTCTTCATTCTCCTGCGGCATCAATCTGTACGCGGCTTTGTTTGGCAAACTAGCTCCTGGTATGAGATCAATGTGATGGCTCACACTTCTCATTGGTGGCAATGAATGAGGAAGTTCGTCCACTACAATATCAGCGAACTCTTCCAGCAGTTCCTGAACTTCTTCTGGAAAATCATCCACCTTTGTACTAGTCAGAACAATTCTTGGTTTTCTAACCACAAAGAATTGTGGATCCTCCTTTTTCTTAACTTCTGTAAGAATTTCCTTCCCACTCATGAGAAGTATTGTGTTGCTTACTTCCGGCTTCACCTCCTTATCCTCAATTGGATACAACATATGGGTTCTCCCATTCTTCTCCAGGGTGTATGTATTCATCCTCCCATCATGAATCACATTTCTATCATATTTCCATGGCCTACCAAGCAATAAATGACAAACATCCATAGGAATGACATCACATAAAATCGTGTCATTATATCCTCCTATTTTAATGTCAACTAAGCACTGTTTAGTGAAATTTACCTGATGTCCCTTCTGTAGCCATGAAACTTTGTATGGACTCGGGTGATCAGTTGTCTCCAGCTCCATCATTTCTACCATCTCAGTTGAAACGAGATTATCTGTGCTCCCACTGTCCACGATAACCTTGCATACCCTGTCTCTGGTCTTGCAAGCAGTCCTAAAAATATTGTTCCTCTGCACTGAATTCTCCATCTCCTTTCCCGACGTCAAAAGGAATTTCCGCATCACCAACGATCTTCCGCCTTCAGCGTATTCTACCTCAACATCTCGCCTCTATGCCTCGGCGATGTGATTTTCTCCAGTTTTTTCTTTTTCTCTGGACACTCGAACGACCTGTGCCCATTCTTTCCACATGTGAAGCATGTGATTACTCCACCTCTTCCTCTTCCTCTACCTCTGGTACGAGGAAACCTATCGTTATCAGCATATCCTCCTCTCTGCTCAGTACGTTGTTCTCTTTGCTCAGCATATCGCCCTCCCTGTGAACTTCCACCTCTCTCGGTTCTAGTCTAAGGATTTTTCCAGTCGTCCTTGGGCTTCTGGATTCTTTCCTGGGCAACTACTTTGCCTCTGGGCTGACTTCTGCCTCGGCCTCTTTGAATCTGCTTTCGGCTCAACTTCTCCTCAGCTTTCAGAGCCATTTGGTAAGCATCCTCCACCATTTGGATGGTTGCCATACTTATTTCATCCTGAATCTCATATCTCAGGCCATTTATATACCTGGCCACCTTTTCGTCATTGCTTTCACGATGACTTTCCCTGATATTCAACCTGTAAAATTCCTCAGTATACTCCTTCACTGTCATTAGTTTCTGTCTCAGGTTCTACATCCTCCTGAACAGAGAAATTTGATAATCTCTGGGAATAAATTTTGCCTTCATCTTGGCAATCATCCTGTCCCAGCTCTTAATCTTTTGCTTGCCTTGGCAACGCCTGTCAGCTTGTAGTTCATCCCACCACAAGGCTACATGTCCTTTTAATCTCGTGACGGCATGCCTGACCTTCTTATCCTCTTCGATATCTTCATAATCGAAGTAAGTGTCTAGAGCTCTAATCCAATCTAGCAGCTCTTCTACATCCAGATTTCCCTCATAAATTGGAACATCCATTTTCACCTTTGTACTCATTCTTGCAACGGATTTAAGTAAGCGTTCACTCGCTGCGTCTTCCACTGGGATTTCTTCTTCTCTATGTCCAACATCATCCTCATTTTCGGATTCACTGGTATCTCCTACATCAGCCTTGCGCATTTCTCTTACCTCCATGTCCTCCATTCTAGCACGAAGATTTCTCATTTCTCTCTCCATATCTAGATTCTGCACTTGCCTACCTCTTTCTCTGGACATTTCCCTTTCCTCCTCTGGATCGGGTGATTGTCTACCCCTTCTCCTTGGCAGCATGGTGAGTTCTCCTTTTCCTCTGCTACAGAAAGCAAAGAAGCTTTTCTAAGCTCTGATACCACTTGACGCAGGTGCACCCTCATGGCACGTCCGCTCATAGGATCTTCTAATTCCTTCTTGGCCCGAAGAACTCAAAGGTTCTCTATTTCCCTATCGGGAAATATTCCACCCACAAAAATATCTTTAGGGACTCCCCTCCTTCTATCGGGGTTCCCACTATTGGGGTTTTGACACCCACGATGTTCTGGAAACTTGGATCACCGAACTCCGATCTCCGATGCGCTCCTTTGTCTCCTTCGCCCCCTTGGCGAAGCCTTTAGTCCACAAGATCGGCTCCTATACGACCGCGGCTATAACTCCTATCGGGGTTTCAGGATTTGCGATGTCGAAATACTCACGTCTCCAAGACTCGCGATTCCCCGAATTGGGAAGCGCTCCTTTTCACGATAGCCCTCCGGCTACAAGCTTCGAACCATAGGACCGTTAACCCGTGACCACGGCCTTATCCCGTCGGGGCTACGGGATTTCTAATACTACAAAACACTTACCTGTGGGTTTCCCGAACACCGATTCTCCGTCCGGCTGACAACTATCTTCCACTACGACACCTTCCTCTTTCCTATCGTGCTGACAGCTGGTCGCGTGATTGCACCTTCCTCATCGTCGGGATTTCACGGTTCGTGAAACCAAAGTGCATAAACACTTTGTCACCGGAATCCCCGATATTTCGATGGACTCAAACCCCGATGGATGATTCCTTATCAGGAATTCTCTCGATGACGCTGATTTCCTCCACGCATCCCCTCTGACGGACGGTGCCGATTTCTCCGGGGTTTCGGGACTTACAATGTCTTGACTTCCTTGTCTTCAGGAACTCCAATACGCCGATTCCTGACTCTCTCCAAATTTCTGACACGCGTCCCAAATGGTGGACGGTCTAGATCAACTCTCGGGGTTCGCTATTTTACAAAACCAGGAAGCTTCACTTACCTGAACTCCGATGAACAAAATCCCGATCTGGTGATCGTGCGACATGTGTCCTCCTTTAGATCCTATGGCTATGATCCCTCTGCCATTTCGGGGTTCTCCTGGTCACGGATCCTTGGCTCCTGAAACTCTGAAAATGCTGATGAACTTTCAACTCCCTGCCACATGTCCCAACAGATGGACGACCCAGATCTTCCCGGGATTTCAGGATTTCAAATGTCGCAAAACACTCGACCACGGGATTTTCGATCCTCTGAATCCCGATGGTCACCCTCGTGCAGCTTCTGTCAGATTCGACGGCTGACGGGTGTTTTAGTGAGATCTGACGGTCCTCAGTTCTCTGGAGCTTGAACTCTGAACACGGCCGTAAGTTCCTCGCTTCTGTGGCAGATCCAACGGTTGATGGGACTTCACTAATCCTCACCGTAAGATCCTGACCGTCGATTTCTTTTCTCCTTGAAGATTTCTTCTACGAGTGAAACCAGTATTTCTCTATGGAGACTGGTCCTTCTGCATGCAACTTTGCAGTGCCTATTCAATCATTCTGCGCATAGACTCTATGTGCTTCTCTTGACATATTTGAAGGCCTTATCCCTTCTGAACTTTCTCACACTTTCCACCTCAAAGAGGTTCTTTGCACGCACTCCTCGCGGCAGTTCTCAAACACCTCCAGTGTTGATTTCTTTTGACTCTGCGCACACCTGCAGTAGGATTCCTTCAATACTTCGCTCAGTTGTGACTGAGACTCTCCTTAGCCTGTGCACTCCTTACACGGCTTCTATAAACCAATTTCTCTTCTGGGTGAATGAGAACAAGATCTAGCTATCTAAGCCTTCTGTCAACGCACTCCTTGCGGACGAATTCAACTGCACTCCTTGCAGGAATCCTTGCTCAAATAGAGAAACAATTGTAACTCATTCCACTCCCTCTCAGATTTCAATCTCAACACATGAAATCATACATACAGCATAATAGCAAATGCATAACAGGAAGTAATACTCATGAGCATAGCATTCAACACACAGAGAATAACACGACAACCATGAATCTAAATCAATTTCTTCTATCAATTCAAGATCTGTACATGGTGTTCTTCTACAGTTCTCTGCTTCTCTCCTATGCTCTGGATTCTTCTAAATCTTCCTGAACTATGTTACAAAGTATAATGAGGGTGTCTATATCCATTCTCCCTCTTTTCTTCTAGAACTGTCTAATCTAGAAAAATCCTATATACCTGCATTAACTACTATAAATGCCTCTGTCTACTTCAGACGAGAGCGTATGGCTCGAGGTCTGATTACATTTTTACCAAGGTTCCTTCATTAAATGATCTCATTTATGCTTGGCGCATCATCTTCAAGGGAAATTTCAAAAATTTGCGTTGGACGTCTTCCAGCTGTCTTCTACTTCCATGTTGGCTCGAATGTCATGAGGGATTCTCCTGCATCATTTATCAAGTCTAGAACTTAAGTGGTTCTTGGTCTCTGCTTTCCTCATAGAGAGCTTGTGCATATCTGCACTACCTCTCCTGATCTTAACAAACTTTGTCCTCCAAGGGACTCAGAACGACTAGGAGGGTCAGCATGCATACATGAAACTATGCCCACGGTCGACGAACTCGCATTTCGTGGCTCTGGCTTAAGCTACCACAGGACGCAAGCATTTATGACTATAAAAACACATCCAATTCATACAATTTCCTACTTGCCTAATTACACAATCAAGCAGACACAAAAAGGGTATAGTATAAATCATTAAGCAAATATATCCATCCCTGCAACATTCATATGATATCCAACTTTAATTCACAGTACCACTTAAATACGCAAGATATGTGATTAGTTATCTATTACATGTGGTAGCCAACTAACTGACTGTGGGTGTTCATTCTTAGCACTCTGGCCACCCCCGTACCAAGCCATGATATCACCAAGGAACTCTCGCAGTTCTCAATTATTCTTTCTCGGTTTCAGCTTCCGCTTAGGTTATGTTCTCTGCAAACTTTCAGAGATTTCCTTCTTTGTTATGGCCTTGGGCGAGGTTTATCAAATGCTCACTCAGCATCAAGATCACGGTCTTATGTTCCTCATTTGTTGGAGAGATCCCGCATTCTCCTTACCAATTTTCTTATATCTTTTCCCCGGGATGGTTCTCGACCCATCCTGCTCCTTCTATCATAAGGGAACTCAGGTCATCTTGGTCTGTCATACCCAGTGGTACATTGGGCTGACATTCTGCAATCAAAACATGCTTCCATTCATAGGAGTGATTGATAATTCAACCACTGGTCCTTTCTTCATTAACTGGTTTCTCTCCTTGGGAACCGAAGGAGATTTATTACCCCCATCAAGGGAAATTTGGGGTTATTTGATATAATGAGCCCTCTCTTATATTTTTTGCATTCTTTCCTCTAGTGATATCATGGCTAGTACTTTCAAGGCTTCACTCCCACAGTCAGTTATTGGCAACTCAAACAATAATACATTTACACTGTCCACATGCCTTAGCATGGTAATCCTATTTTATGATTAATTACAAGTTGGGGGAAACATGGATGTTACATCTAAGAAAATGTGTATTTATACTCTCTAAATAATATGATGAAGGAATTTTTTTTTTTTTGATTGAGGACAATTGGCTCCAAGATTAGAAGTCTGAGGATTATTATATGTTCCCAAATTTATAACCTCATATTGCATAGAAGAACTCTTGGTTTTACAATTGGTCACCTTCTTGAACTTGTCTCGAAGGTCATATAATTTCTCCACTCTTACCATAGACTTTAGGATGGAATTCTTTTGTCTTTCTTTACCCTTAGTTGTTTTCTCTACAAAAAATGTTGCGTGATTGTTCAAGGCCTCATCATGTTGTAACTCATCAATGGAAGAATCCTTAAAGGTGTCTTTCATGGAAAGGAAGTTTATGATATGTTGATCATCATCAAACACCCTCCAATTGGTTATATTATTTAGTATTGAGGGCATGTACAACAATTCCACAGAAAAGGTATTATACATGAATCCTTCTTATGGAATGAACATATACGCTACATTTTCTAAGAGATCAACATGAGAATTCAAAATCCGAGGAGTAGGACTAATGTTAAAAGCATCAAACTTTTTTATCGAATCCCATACCTCTTGCTGGTAATGTTTGAGATGACAAGAAATACAATGAATTGTGTTATGTACCTACATTATAACTATTTTGGAGTCACCAAAAACCTTCAAGAATTTTACTTACATGTGTATTTATTTTCTTAGCCCCTAAACCAAGGCTTCATACTTAGCAGTATTGTTGGTACATTCAAATTCCAATTTGCATGTTATCATGGTTTTCTTACCTTTAGTATCTTTGAGGATACAACCAATACATGCACCTTCATTAGACTTGGATCCATCAAAATACAAAGTCCAAATGTTAGTATCTAAATATAAATTAGTATCATTACTATCTACTATATTACAGTTTGGCTAAAAAAATCTGTGTGTAATGAAGGATTTTAGATTTCTTGTTTGATTCCGCAAGTGGGCATATGTCAACAGTAAAATGTCCAAAGAAAATATATGAGCAATAATTCCCAAAGATTGAATGATTGAACAAGACGGGCTCAGCAGGGTCATTCAGATCAGTGACAATGTGCTTCATATATCATTTGTGATCCACTTTAATCTTATTTTGTTTCCCATTGTAAGGTAACCAAAGATGGCACCAATTAGTAGAAAAATATCCATTTAGTTTCTCAGATCAATCTCTACTAAGAAGTAGTCCATATGCGTCATGAATCTCCACTACAATGATATAAATAACTTGGTGAACCTTAGGATCAAAAGCCAATCTTATCAAGACATTCTTAAGTTCTCCTATGACTTTGACAATTGATCTATCTAATTGCACAATCTGAATGTCAGAATTTTCAAGTTCGACATTCAATTTATGACACACTGCATAAGGAATTACATTATATGAAGCAATCGAATCAACCATACAATTGTGCACATTTTTGTTAAATATTTCAAATGTCAAGAGGAAATGAGGAGTGGTATATTTTGACCTCTTACCAATCAAAGAAACATTAACACCATATTTTTTCTTAGCAAATTTCTTCCTAGAATCTATATTCTGAATCAATTTTCCATTGTCTTTGTTTCCCTCAACAATGGTATTTTTTTCTTTACCCATGGATGTTCCTTGAAGAGCCTTAATGAAATTCCCTTGTATCTGTGGTAACTTTAATAATTCAAACAAAGAAACATTATCCTGGGTTTTCTTCATATAATACACAATAATATTTTAGATTAGTTAAAACAGAGGAAGATGAAGAATTTGTGATAGTGGAAGTGGAGTTATGGGAAGTTGAATATTTATGTATCTAAGGGATGGGGTATCCAATTTATTTTCTTTATCGGTTTATTTAACTTATCTTACTTTATTCCATACGCATCTTCATTATTTTGTCTT
>ML834612.1:76074-98868 GCA_009831015.1 Picea engelmannii | reverse complement strand
TTCACACTGGGACTTGCACTAAGCTCTGCAAGTCTATACAGAATGCACAAAACTCTCGATCACACAGATCCCTTCTTGGCACTTAGTCTATATCACATAGATACAATACAATCCTCCTCTACTAAATGCTTAGATGTTTATTTATGCATAACAAAAGGGGGCCTAAACGTGGGTAAACCCACGGGCCGAAATCCCTTTCCCATTACATTGTCCCAAAACCCAAAAAGGGACCCGAAAGTGGGTCGAGATCCCTTGATCTCTTCTTTGTCTGGATCTCCCTCTTCGACAAGCTGTCGAAGTCCCAAAAATGGTCAAATATGACCAAGTAACTTCAAAACTTGGTCAAGGGCCAACAAGCCCCCAACACTCACATGTGACTCATCCCGAGTCACTCTGGTTTGAGCAATTCTGCCTCGAATGCCTCAATATTGGCTCGAGTTTCTTCGACCTACTGCAATGCTACTGCCTCTTTCTCGGTGAACTCCTGTATGAGTGCGTCATTGACTGGTCCTTCTAGACGTTGTTTTGTTGCACTCACAACTTGTTCAAGTTCTAATCCTTGGCTTTCAACTTCAGTGAACAGTTGGCATGCCTTCTCTTGCACTGGTTGAAGTCGTTGAGAGACTTCCATCACTTTGGTCTAGATCATGTGGATATATTGTTGGGTCATGTGTTGCTCTAGAAACCTCTTCATCCTTTCGACTGGTGACAAGGCCTTTAGTTGCGCTTGTAACGTATCTGCATGTTGTTTCGCTTCTTGGAGCTACGACTCCAACGCTTGTAACTCTGGATTCTCCATGAGATTTTCATAAGTCTGGGCGCTCCTAGAGCTCAGCTGCTTGCACTCCAAGGCAAGGGATTTTATTCTGCCAACTACGCAGCGAGCAATTGCCTCTCTTAGGTCTCTGATTTCTTGAGGGGTCTCGGGCACAGTACGAAGTTCTAGGCCTGTGATGCATTGTTGAAGCTGCTGGATCACTTCTTCAAGTTGTGCCACCTGTTGTGGAATTCGTTCTTCGGCTCCCATTTCTATGACGGTCATAGAGCGAAGTGTTCTGTTGACCAGTTCCTTTACTTCTAGCTGCTCCATGATCAACTGCTCCTTGCTCTATTGTAGCTCTGCTTTCTCTTTGTCCCACTGTGCTTGAAGAGCAATTTTTTCTATTCGGCAGCACTGCGTTGCTCGACAAGTACTCCCTATACCTGTGTCAAAGCCTGGATAGCTTGCACTGTCTCTTCCTAAGCTCGTCAAAGGTGAGCTTCACCTTTATCGACGATCTGGTGCAATTGGGTTGGCTCATCTCCTGGTTCTATTGTTCCTGCTGTCAGAGGTGGAGTGTAGACTGCACGGCTAGACTGGAGTGCCTGCTGCACTCCTTGGAGTTCAACCTCAATACAATTATACATCTGCTCCTACTTCACCTCCTGCTTCTCTAATACCTCCTTTGAAGCATCGTTCACAACTGTAATGATGAAATTAAAATCATCCAATGTGAGGGTAGTCCGCATTTTAGTTACAGGGGTTCTAGGTTTCTTCTAGGAGGAAGATTTCGGAAGAGAAACCTTATGTTTCTTCAACGAGTATTCTTCATCCCTAGGTGGTGGTACTTTGCTTTTCTGTTGTTCAATTTCTACACCTTTGATCTCTTCTCCATCACCTCCTTCCTCTGGTGAAATGGATGCAATCCTCATAGATGTGTTGTCTACATCATGAACCTCTTCAAGCTTCTTCGTCTTGCTTGGCCTGGGTGTATCCTGCGCAGCTTCTGGGATATCTACGTCGGACAACTTTGCAGGGTTGGTTGGAATAAGGAGGTCCGCCAACCATTCCTTAGTGATTTCCTCTAAGTCTTCCTCTGTTAGCTTGTAATATGACTGCAACTGTTGCTTGTTCTCATCAGTGCACGCTATTATATAAATGAAGTGGCGGTCCGCATTGAACTTCATTAAGGGCAAAAACTTGTGGACGGTATTCGGGGTCATCCGAGGCTCGGACTGGATGGCTTGTTTCAACTAGTTGTAGTAAGTATGGAAGACGACATTGGATTGTCATTGCTTTTTCATATAATTAGAGTACCACAAGGTACTGAACTTCATGGCCAAAGGTTTGAAGGGCTCGATGTAAGGGAAGGTCGCACCTTCTGGTATTTCCCATGTAATGAATGTGATTAGGATGAGAAGCCAGCTAAAGTGGAACTCATGCCCTTGGTCTTATGCTTCTCTGCAATCAAGCTCTAGTTGGTTTATAAGGTACTGCGCCCAATTCATCTATAGTCCCTCCGTGCACTTTTTTGCGAGGTCAACTATGAATCCAGTCACTTGGGTGGGTTGGTTATTGCAAACTATCTTGCCTGCGATCAGTTGACATGCGAGGCACACTATGTCATTCTAGATAGAGGTTACCTTGTAACCTCGCGTGCCCTTCTCAACATCGCCATAAGTCTCTTTGATTCTCTGCGCTAATTCTCAATCTGAGGTCTTTCCAGGGTAAAAATCATGTGGGTCAGGGCCCTGCATGCTCATCCCTATGATCTGATTGATCAAGGTCGGATCCACAGTGATGTGATGATTCAACCATAAGTAACCTCTGTGGTAGCAAGATAACAGCAATTTCACGCATCCGTTTACTTCCTGGTGTCGGTCGTAGTGCGGGATCTTCATCACATTGAGCATTGTGGACTGCGTGAGGTTCCGGGTCCATGGCTATGGGATAATCTTTGAATTTTTTCCTTTAGTCCTGGTCAGATACTTATGCGGGGTGAGCATGCTATAAGCCTTCATGTCACCAAGGTTGAAGTCACTGAAATTCAATGCTGCGAGCTTATCCTGGTTGGCTCCAACTACGTGTATCCCTTTCAGGAGGTATGTCATGACCAAAGCATAGTCAAAATCTCTGGGCACACTATCTCGGTTGATGGCATCGCTTCGAGGGGGTAGGTAGGCAGGTAGAATGCTCAGAATCAACTTGGCGTTCGCAATGTCATCTTTGTGCTTCGTTCTTGCCTTTGTCGTGGTTCTGGAAGTTTCTTTTCTGCGAGCAGTCGATGGAGAAGCTTAGACTCCTCCTGTTGATGATGCTTGCACACCTGCAGACATCCTTCTTTCTGACATGACTTTCTCAGTCCTGAGATCAACGAGTACTTCCTTCGTAGATTCTTCAAGTGTGCTAAGCTCTTTGGACATACGTGCTCGGGATAAATTATCGGGGTCACAATGATCTCAGACACTGCTCAGGAATGAACAACGAGGGCGTGATGATCACTATATACACTTGCTAGTCCGCGGGCTTCAAATTCTCAGTTGGAAAAAGTGTTCTTTGGGCATGGCGCGACGAGATAAATAGGCGATCTTGGCAATGGTTTGCTTTGCAACGGGTATGAGCCTCATTAATTATTTTTATGTCTGTTATGGCATGGTTCGATGGTCTGGTGATGAACCATCAATTCTTTTCGATCTATTCAGAGCAGAAATCGAATGGATATATCGATCTCTAACAGCTATATTGCTTCGCCACGGCGAAGTGGCCTATATCGTTGTTATGATATCTCGGCGAAGTTAAAATTCTGCAAGTTTTCCTTCTGCAAGGTACCCTCGAGAACCTATTGTAACCTTTCAATCTTAGCCTTCTTCTTATTCATCTTTCTAGCCTTCTTCCCCGTGAGCTTCATCTCAATGGTTTTTTTCCCATTCTGATTCTTATTTTCCTTGGACATAGTCACTTTGCGCTACTGAGATTCTCTCCTAAGACTCAGGGGAAATACTTCTTCTATATCTGAGACAGATACTTTAATCTTTTGTGAGTCCTCTAATGTTCTTGCAACTTTGACATTTGGGCTTCTAGTGTCAAATAGCTTCGATTTGTTCTCCTGTTCTTCAATCAACTGCGCGATCCTTCTGGTCATGAAATCTTTTAACTCTTGCCTCTGATGTTCTAAGACTTCTTCTTCTTCTTTCTTTCTATCTTGATCTCTTTCAATCCAAGGTTTTCCAAGTAACATAGTAAACGGAGCGTTGTCCTCAATAAACTTGATAATCTCAAAATCTTCTTCTGTCGAAGTTCCATTGAAATTCATAGGTATCTGAGTGAGCCTCCCACATAGGTTTACCAGTTTCCCTCTGAATAACCCTATTCATATTAATGAAGGGATCATAGCAGTCCTTCATATAGCTTCCCAAGTTCTCTCTGGAATAATGTTCACTGGTGTTTCTTCATCAAGGACAGAGTCAATGTCGAAGTCTCCTATTCTTGCTTCAATGCATTCTTTTTCTTTAAAGATCTCTGGTAGCCTAACATGTCGGTGATCATTCAAGGTGTCTTTCATCTGTAGCAATACCTTCTCTGATTCTTGTTGGGGTTCTACTATTTCTAGATCTTCCTTAGGATTTTCTTCATTCAGATTCATTCTTTCAAGCTTAGAAATCATTCTAAGGCAATCCAATACTTCATGGTCCCAAGCTTTGCAACATAGGCAACTAGATCTTCCACCAGGGAATTCCTTAGCAATATGTTCCAGTCTTCTGCAATTGTAACATAAGGTTAATCCTCTCTTCCTTTTAAATGATCCCCAACCTCTTCTATACTGCGCACTAGGATCATGGTACCTAGTCTGCAAAAAATTATTTCTAGGATCTTGCATCCATTTGTTAGTCTAAACATTCTTTCTATGCATAGGTATAACATATCTATCATTGTACTTATCAAATCTATTCATATCAAGCTTTCTTTCATCTATCAGAGCCCTAGTTTTCAAGCTAGGACAGAATCTATCAAACATACCTAGATCCATATTCTAGAAACAAAAATTTCCACTTATTTTACTTCTACAAAGCACAAAGCTTCCAGATCTAAGAACTTGTAACTATTTTTTACTTTATCAGAGCATAGAGCTTATAGATCTTACCTCTTTTCTGCAAATCTGACCTCTTTTCTTCAGAAACTTCCACTTTTACTTTTCTTAGAGCACAAAGCATTCAGATATTGCTTCTTTTCTTCAGATCTGTCCTTCCTTCTTTAGCACAAAGCTTTTTAGATCAAGTGGATTACTGTGCACTAGGGCACAGGTCCACGCACAGAACTTCCACAGTTTCAGGGTGAATCTTTTCACAAAGCTTCTTCTTCCTCAGTTCCCAGCAATCACAATTTCAGGTCCTGACGACGGAACCATTTGTTGGCACAAGGGAAGACCCAGGCTTCAACACTACAAGAGCACACCAACAAAACCCTAACTACCGGCCCTTTCGTCAACACCTGCAAAGCATATGAAGTCTCACCGAAGGTAGAGGCAGGGGTGGTTGCAAGACTCAGGTGTCTGTAACCTTAGCTGGGACACACATCTGTGATTATATCGCTTATAGAGCACTTAGTATCGATCATTCATCAATATTGAGTCCTTATTATACTTCACAGATAGCACAGAGCATTGCAACATTCACTTGGATCTAAGGTATATTAGTACTTAGTAACAATAAAACATATTAGATTCAATAGATCAGCACTAAGCATCTTCATACATATCAGATCCTCTATTCATACACATCTAATAAGCACAAAGCATAAATATATCCATCTAAATATATTGAAGCACTTAGCAAAAGTAGAGATAAGCACAACAAGTCAAGGCACAAAGCATAACACAGATTTACATGGTTCACCCCCACCCTGAGGCTACGTCCACCAACTCTTCTTCTTTATTATCATCGGCCAATCAGTTACAAGCACAAAGCCATAGAAACCCTTACTTCGCAAAGGACAGAAGATCTGCACAACCCGCTAGATCCTTCTTCCTTGCCTTTCAGCACACAACCTCCTATATCTTCACACAGAGACTTGCACTAAGCTCTGCAAGTCTATACAGAATGCACAAAACTCTCGATCACACATATCCCTTCTTGGCACTTAGCCTATATCACATACATACAATATAATCCTCCTCTACTAGATGCCTAGATGTTTATTTATACATTACAAAAGTGGGCCTAAACATGGGTAAACCCACGGGTCGACATACATTTCCCATTACATTGTCCCAAAACCCAAAAAGGGACTCAAAAGTGGGTCGAGATCCCTTGATCTCTTCTTTGTCTGGCACTCCCTCTTCGACAGGCTATCGAAGTCCCAAAAACGGTCAAATATGACCAAGTAACTTCAAAAATTGGTCAAGGGCCAACAATTGTCAAAGCTGGAAAGCATGGAAAAGGCTATTGTTGAGACATGAGAACCCTGTGGTAAGCCATGATCGCCCTAGAATATGTTGTATTGTGGTAACACAAGCTAGAGGTACGCCTCGGGAGATAAATTCTGAGGGAAGCCACAACTGTAAGGATCAATGAAGTACTTATAACTCTTCTTGTGCAAGAAATCCTTGGAAAGGCAAGATGGATCACCCGAGGGACTGTATAACAGAGAAGGGGATGCATGATTCTGGGCCAGCAGGGTGAGTGACCGCAATGAAAATGAGGCTTCGATAATTCTTATAAATTATTGATTGGGATCATGCATACAATGGGTATGTCAAGGAAAAATAGTGAGTTGAGATAACAAGATAGCCATATGGATGCATATTCATAAACTACATAGATAAGTGTTGTGTTGGATTATGAAAATTTTCCTATTGAATTTTGAACAATAGAAAAATGTCATGCATGAAATTTTGAATTGACATGCATGTTGCTTGAATTGTTGTAAGCATATGATGAATGTCTAGGTTCTAAAAAGGGACCAGAATATGAGGAAAAGAAGAGAAAATGTTGAAACAGCTAAAATACAAAGGCATGACAGAGGCCACTGAGAACGAACATCGAGGACGATGTCCCTTTGAAGGGGGAGGCGATTGCAATACCCTTGTTTCCCCCAGCTTGTAATTAATCATTATTTATGATTACCATGCTATGGCATGTGAACTATGTAAATGTATTGTTGTTCAGATTGCCAATAAATGAATGTGGGGGTGAAGCCTTGAAGTATTGGCCATGATATAACTAGAGGAAAGAGTGAGGAAACATGTACAGAGGGTTGCTAGTGCAGGTTATGATGCCATGAGAGGGAATGGTGAGGGGAACCATGACTAGTTGAGATGACCCTTGCTAGACAATACTCTGTTGAATTAAAAATGTTAAAACCCAAGATTGTCCTCTAACCCAGGAAATTCACTTACCATTAAAGTGGGTAGTTGAAAGTCTTTTTCAGAAATTAATGAAATAATGGGTAGAGTACCCAACTAGAAATTTGGGAATTTAACCCATGAAATATTGATGTGTAAGGAAAGAAAGAGACAGAGAAAGAAGACAAGAAACTGTTAGCCCAAGGTATGACAGAGCGTAGTCTCTTGTAGGTCGAGTTCAACCTGAGTTCCTTGGGGCAAAAGGAAAAAGAGCAGACAGGGAGGAGGCTGGTTTTCTGTGGAGAAAAACAAAGAGAAATCGGGAACAATTCAAGAGCTAGAACGAAGACAGCCACGATCTTGATGTTGGGGAATAATTTGATAAACCTCAAAGAGGCCATGGTTAAGAAGACCATTCAGAAAGAAGAAGTGTGTGTGATGCTCTCCAGTTAAAAGAAAAGAATAACTGAAGGAATTAAGTTGTTCTTGTACATGAGAGAAACAGAGGAGGAATTCGATCTCTGAGGAAGAGACTTGTTGAAAAGAATGCATGAGTACGTGCAATAGAAATATCAGGGAACTCATGGGAGAGTCCTGAATTGGAGCATAGAAGACCCAAAACCTAGAATAGAGCAAAATAATATCGCGAGCTTTGTGTTGGCTGGAAAGAAACCGGTGTTGGAAGGAGAGGGCATCGAGGGACAGTGTAGTTGTTAATGGACTCTCTTGCACAGAGGAAATCTAGCTGGGAAGGCATTTGATAAACTCTGTGGAGGTCCTAAGTTCAGTGGGAAGAAGGGAGACTTCTATTGTTGCTTGAGAGGCGAAGGAGAGTAACCTCCCTGATACCTTTCTTGAATTTGGAAAGAGAACCCATAACACGTGACCTGAGAAGAAGTTCGTGAGCTTGATGTTGAGGGGGAATCTAATAAACCTCGCAGAGGTTGTGACAGAGAGAGGATCTCTAAGAATTTGTAGAAGACCTGAGGAACACAGAGTAGTTTCCCTAGTGATATCATGTCTTAGCACGAGGGTGGCCAGAGTGCTAAGAGTGAATGCCTCTGATCCTACGGTTGGGTGGAAAGGTGAACACCCATAGTCAGTTGGTCGGTTATCAACTATAATAGATAAGTATTTTGTACCATGTGTAATTGAACTCTAATTTAACATTGAGTTGTCTACGAATGTTTCAGGGATATGCATGCGTGTTTGATGATCAGATTGGTTGTTATATTGCATGTTTGTGTATTTAATCAAGTAAGGAACTATACGGTTTGAACATGCTTTGTACATGTGAATGCTCGAGCCTCCTATATTTCTCTCGAGTTAAAGGAATTAAAATGTGATTTTGTTGACCATATGCACAGTTACATTTATGCATGTCCATACTTCCAGTTGTATTGGGTTTCCTGGAAAAAGGGGGATGCAGTCATATGAAATAAATGACACCTCCTCAATGAAATGAAGCGGGGAAGGAGACCAAGAAGGTCTGGTAAAAACCCAAAGGAGGGATATGGGACAATCCATGAGTTGTGAAGCAAATTTTGGGTTGTTAACCAAAGGCAAACCTTGGAAGAACCCTCGAAAAATGTCTAAGTCTCGAGTTTTGTACTATCGTCTTGTGGAAACTCAATGTTTTGAGATAAGATGAATCACAGTCATTGAACTGACAGTGCGAATAAATCTTGACCCTTCATCGCAGGGCATGGTTTCAGAACAATTGAATGTGAGGGTGTTAGAGGACCCTGCAAGAAGATCTGGATCATCGATCAAAACCAAAGAGAGATCAAATCCTGACCATCCATCACAAGATATCGTTCGGGGTAAGTTGTGGATCCGGAGGAGTTATACTCTGAAGAAGGAGACTACGAGGGAATATCTACATCATTAATCGGGGAATGGCCAGGATTAACCTCTACCGTGGACCTCTATGGTCTCACTTAAGTGATATATGAAGGAGAGGGACATCGGTATGATGTGTCATGCTAACCCAGAGCATTGGCGTGCCTAGAGGTTGACATGTGTTAGCCTGTGAATGGGAACAAATAATTGGTCGGTGGGACAAGCGTGGGCCCTTTGGGTGACTTTGATATTAGACCTTGTCTTAACCTTAACCATCGGATCAAAAGGTTGAAATATATCAATCATTTGTCATGGAAGATCCATTGAAGTATTCCCCAGTGGGACTGGGATGAGACTCTAAACTACCAGAGTCATCGATCTATCGGGAAGGAATCCGGAGTGATCGTGACCATCCATCGTAGTGGGACATTCGGAGTGGTTTGATCCCCTTGGAGGAAAATACTCTAAAGGAAAGACCCCGAGGAGTAATCTTGAGTGTACATCGAACCCAGTCAGACGTAATCATGATCATAGATTTTGGTGGTCCTTCGGGATGAAGCCAGGGGAGAAATAACGTCATGCTGACGTGGATGACGTCACTCCACCAATGTCCAGAGGATAGGTATCAACACCTAGAGAGACATTTTGAGTGTATTTGTGGGGACGTTCATATCATGTCGAGTACAAGTGGAGGTCTATGTTTCGAGCGGTGGTGATGCCACATGTAGTGGTCTTGCGACATAGTAAAGAGATGACGGTGAAATAAGATATGTGCCATGCATCTTGCCAACATGTTTTGGGATGACAGGTGTCTTCCTAGGAGTGGCCTAATACCAATACCAAAGGAACTCCAAGAGAAATTTGTGACCATTCATCTGTTCAAATAGGGAGAGCTCCAAGAGGAGATCTTGACTGTCCATCAGGGGAGGTTGTTCGGAGTGATCACGCCGCAGGAAAGGGATTAAATTCGATGGAAAATCCTCAAGAGTCAACCTTGATCATTGATCTACCAAGGTTGAGAGGTCTCGCTAACAATCTGAACCTCAAACTTTAGTGAAGAACCTAAGCTAAGAGATGAAGGGTTAACATCATGAATGACGTAGTATGTCGGTGAGGTAGCTAGAGTATCATTGGGACAACACATGTCAATCATCAATTGGTTGAGAAGCTAAGAGTGGTCCAGATGATCATAAGAACCTTAGACCACCAAATAAATCTCACTCTTTGCTCGGGAAAACCATAAGAACTTTTACACCTTCCATCAGACAAAGGAGTTGGAGGTAGAGAAAGGAATATTCCTCAATACCTTGGATTTGGAGTGGTGACACTGGGTGAACTACCCAAGCTCTAAATAGATGGTATCGAGGGGAAATATTCCTCAATAATGTATTCACTGGAGGTAAACTAAGAGCGTGTCGGGTGAAGACCTAAACGCTGATAATTGTATGCTTACGTGGACGAAATTTTCACATCGAAAAGCAAGGAGAGTGCTACATCGATGTCGTGTTGGTGCCACATCATATGGCATGAGAGATGAGGTGCCATGTGGAAATAGGATAGATGTTGACAATGAAAACCTGGGGATTTTAGAAGGCCATAACTTCCAATCCAAAGCTCGGATTCGAGCATGGTAACAATCATTAGAAAGATCTTGACGAGAAGAAGATGATCAAGACCATGGGATGAGGATTCAATATTAATAGAATAAGCAAAAAAATAATACCCCATCCCTTAAAAGGCACTTAGGGGATTGGGTGTGTTACAGAGTCATATCAGAGCAGGCTACAACACTTGGTCTGCCTTGGATCACGAAAGAGTCAAACAAATTTATTTTCTTAAGAAAAATTTAAGGAAGGGGGCACCCTGTCCTACCCTATCTAGTAGAGCATGATTCAAACACAGGCCTGGATGGGCTAGAGAATAGTCATAAGAATAATTTACCAAGGCTAAGATGAGCATGTTGAAATTATTATTGTCGTATGGAAATTATTTGCATGAGTTCCTTGAGGAGAAGAATGCATATTAAAATTCAGTTGGGATTTCACCCAACGAGATTGAATCATGCTAGATTGTGGAAGAAGAATCCTATCATTTATTTTGGGAAATGATAGCCAATCCTACAAAAGTAGGATTATGTCAAGGGGCATTAATAATATATGCAAATGACATAAACTTGTTTTAAGGAATACTTGAGTCCAGATGGAGAATGGACTGAATAAGTGGCAGGAATTGCCTAAAAAGTGGGCTTATGAAGCCTTTATTAATTGAAAGTGTCGATTAAATGAAGATTTGGCATTGGGAGTACAATACTCCATATCCAGAGGCATTATTGGAGTAGGTGAGATCAGCCTACTTAACCTTTTATAACTGAAAAAATTACTACTGGGGCAATCCCTCTTGTAAAATAAAAGAAGTCATGTGCACTGAGAATGAACCTCATGAAAGAAGTGAAATGACATGAGCAAGTTCAAAAGCTCATGGTTGTTCTAGGGAAGTGTGTATCCCTATTAAATTAAGGGTGTGTTTATGCAAGAGGAATGGATCTAGTGACCATTTTCTGAAAAAGGGAGAGCATGTGCAACTCTCTGGTTCTGAATGTAACTAAGAAACAAATTTGTTTTTGGGTATAGGAATTGTTGGGCAACATTTTTCTAATCAAGCTGATAAGAAGATATACATAAATATGGAGTGATTGAGTGAACAATCACAGCAGCCTCCTTTGGTTGGTGGATAGAAAACTAATCTGCCAGAATTGATGTGGGAGGAGGAGAGTGATCTCCATCCCCGGTTGTTGTTGAAAAGAAGAAATAATTCTAGGTGTAATGGTTAAGAATGATCTACATTTACATCATATTTTTTGTTTTAATGAGAATAATAAAAACAACTAGAACCCATACAAAGGTTAAAAGAAAAGAGATGGAATTTCTACCCAAGACTAAGTATGATCTAGAGATGCCCTGAAGTTCTATATTAAAATACTTAGTAAGTAATAGACTTCGACATTGTATTTGGGCTTTAAGGAAATAGTCTAAATGTTATTAGACATTAAAATTCATTATAAATGAGGTAAATGTTTAATGAAATGTTGATCATGAATGTGGTAAGGGAGGTGTTAGAGCACTTATAGATGATCAATGGGTTAGATTGACATCCAGAGGTAGATAGTATCCATATAAGGTATGGCTTAGTATGCTCAAGTAGTAGTGAGGGGGAATATAGAAAATGATTCCCTTGATAAAAATGTTTGTTAACCAAAAATGGTTCGAGGCATGAAAAATAAGCTTGATCAGTTATCTTGTTGCCTTGGGAACTGTTGGAATTACCCAGGTAATATCTCTGGTTTGTTGAATAATTTTATAATAGTTGAGGCAAGAATTTGTTTTTGTTGATTGTAGTCATAAGAAAGGGGGACATAGTTATGACTATGTCTATTAAACTTTCCATGTGGATATCATGGGGATGACTACAAGTTCTCAACTGAGAGGAAGCTCAGTGTTAAGTATCTCTATGGAACTTGTCATAAGAATGGTTGTAATATCCTTGGGAGAAGGATCTAGAAGTTGATATGTCCATGAAGGACATGGAAAAGGTGCAAGCAATGAGCTTGCATGATGAATGTTTAGTTATGTTTGTGTATGCTTAAGTGCATGGAAGCACAGTATGAAAGAAAGTTGATAACATAAAGAACATGCTTTTGATGTGTATTTGGAATACATCATAGGAATGCATGTTTATATTCCTTATGGAATATTTGGTAAGCAACTAAAGTGGTACAGCTGAAACTAACTCAAGGTTGAGGCCATAAAAGATAGTGATGGATATGCAATAAGGAAGTTGCATGTCAATAGAGTTCCCTCTAAAGGAATTGTGTAAAGACACTGTCAGGAGAATAGAGTCACAACCCTAATGACTCCCTAATGACTACTAATAAATGAGCAATGGGTTGCAAGCCCATATACATATATGCCTAAGAATCCTAGATTACATTTCAAAACATAATGCATGAATGGAAGACTAAGAAATGAACATTCTAGTAACTAAATGGTATTGTGCAGGGAACACATGTTCATAATTCATTATGAACAAAAATCTTGTTGTTTGTGGCATGTTGATTTATCCAAGAAGGTTAAGGGGAACTTAACCAGCACTGCTTAAGGAAGGATCATGGATATCCCAACAGGGAGTAAATTGCAGAAGCAAATAAGGGAAAAGGGTGAATACGTTTCTCACTTTAAAAACTTTGAATTGCTTAACAGAGTTGTAGTCCTTGAAAGAATAGTTGTGAAAACAAGTACAGTTGGTAAAAGGAAAATAAACCAATGAGTATGTTTAAATGAATAGGCATGGTTAAGTCCCTAAGGTGTAGGACAGTCGGTGACAGAGTGTGTTTTTAAGGCACTATGTGATGTTAATTCACCGGTTCAAAACCTACGGGGACAAAAAAATCTAGTCGTGTTAAGGGTTGTTGTGGCTCAGGTCGGGTGCGATCCCCGGGTGATTTTAATGACTTAGATGCCCTTGATTCGCAGTTTCTCAACCACAGGCTAGTCCCGCAGGTCACAGATAAACTAGAAAAACAAAAGGATAGGCATGGTTAAGCCATGTTAAGTGAAGGCAGTGAGGCCTTGGAAAATAACTTAGATGGATTGAGAGTCCAGGGTTGTGTGGGAGTTGGACAAGGGAAGAGTTCCTTGACTCCTTTCTTGTCGTTTATTGTATTTCTTTGTTATGAGAGACTGATTTATTGATGCAGGTAAATGTTTTATTGATTGGGATGTTATGATACATGCATTTTTATTTTACATGATGACTAATATAATTGTGATGTATGTCATGTGTAGAAAGAAATTGAAACTGTTGGTAAAGACAATTGTTGATGATAGAAAACCTCAAGCAGAGGATGAATGCAAGAAGTTTGTTTTTGAAATATTGTTGAAGGGACTTTGGGAGCCCCATGGAGAACTATTGATGAGGTAAAAATCAGAAAAAGGGTGCTAGAAGCCAGAACATGTATAAAAATGTTCATGCATGTGTGGCATAAGGTATGGATGGATTTGGTAAGAATTTCCTCTGGAGTATTTTAATGTCTTACTGATATGCAAATAATTTTGAGTGGCTATTGTATGTCATTGCTACCCAAGCACGGTAAGATTCAGGAAAGAGGAATGTGAATAATAAAGAGAGGAATTTTATACCAGTCAGGGATGAGCTAAAATCCTTGAAAGAAAATGCATGAGTAAGGAGCACCATGGGTACAATGACCAATCTAGGGAGATTAGGAATAAAGGTGCTCATATTTAGCACACTTCATGGAATGAATTAAGGAAATCCATGTTTTGTTAAGAGGGAAGACAATGGATTGTCTATTAAAGAAGGAGGACCTTCCAATACTCTATTTGAATTGTAGAGGTGTTAAAGAAAATAGAATTCGGGTGGCCATGAGTGTTGGCACCCTGGTTACTAATAAAGGAAGAATGCTTGGGTGCATTCAAGAGAAAGTTTTATTTTCATATGCAATGATTTGGGATCATGATCAACCTGTAGAAAGAATCATAGTTATGATGTAAGAGTGAATGAGAATGATTAAACCCTATGGTGAAGAGGTTGGTTGAGCTCCAACACACCATGAAAAAGTGCTTGTCATAAAGTGTAGCAAACTTGAACTCAATGCAAGGGTGCATTGGGTATGAATGTGGCGAAGAACATTGGCACATTGATTAAAGTCATTTGATATTTGAATTGCATTTGGAAAAATTGGTATGTTGAAAGGATGCATACGTAAGGAATGACATTTATGCTTTGTACCCTTGAATAAATTAAATGACTTGTACTTTTAGTATGCATATCAATGAAAATATAATGCACATGAAAACTAACAATTTGTTTGGCTGAGAAATGTTGAAATTCCATGAAGAAAAGGATCTTGGATATGGTAGTGTTGTAAGTCCATAAGGAAGACCAATTTCCTGCTGAGCCAAACTGCAAGAAATGGTATTTCCTTTTTTAGCAAATGAATTTGATCGTTCGTATGCATAGTTTTGAAATTGTTTGTGAGCCACTACAAGTTTGCAATGAAAATATAATGTGCATGAGAACTAACAATTTGTTTGGTTTAGGAATGTTGAAATTGCATGAAGAAAGGGTCTTGGATATGGCAGTGGTGTAAGCCCATAAGGAAGACCAATTGTATGTTGAGCCAAACTGCTATGGTAAGAAAAGTCCCATACATGTGAATCGGGTTCCTGTGGGGTACAGATCTGAAAATAAATGTGGAATTTGGAAATTTATGGGTGACAGATTTGAAGAAAATTCTGAATTTGAAATTTATGATAATATCTCATAATTTTTGTATACCTGTGATATAGGTGAGATGAAAAATATATGTCTAGAGAGGACAGATGAAGGTTTTCAAAGGTGGAAAACCTTAAAAAGGCTATTGTTGAGACATGAGAACCCTATGGTAAGCCATGATTTCCCTAGAATATGTTGTGTTGTGGTAACACAAGCCGGAGGGATGCCTCGATAGTGAAAGTATGAGGGACGCCTCGACTATAAGGCTGAATTAAGTCTTTAGAACTCTTCTTATGCGAGAAATCCTTGGCAAGGCAAGATGGATCACCCAAGGGATTGTATAGAAGAGAAGGGGATGCTTGAGCCTAGGCCTTGAGAGTGAGTGACCGCAAGGAAGAGGAGACTTCGATAATTCTTTTAAAATATTGAGTGGGATCATGCACACAATGGGTATGTCAAGGAAAAAAAGTGAGTTGAGATAACAAGACATCCATATGGATGCAGATCCATAAACTACATAGATAAGTATTGTGATGGATTATGAAAATTTTCCACTTGAATTTTTAACAATAGTAAAATTCCATGCATGAAATTGTGAATTGACGTGCATGTTGTTTGAATTGTTGTAGGCATATGATGAATGTTGAGATTCTTGAAAGGGGCCAGACTATGAGGAAAAGAAGAAGGAAATGTTGCAATAGTTGAAAGAGAAAGGCATGACAGAGGTCACTGAGAAAAAACACCAAGGATGTTGTCCCTTTGAAGGGGGAGGGGATTGTTATACCCATGTTTCCCCCAGCTTGCAATTAATCATTATTTATGATTACCATGCTATGGCATGTGAACTATGTAAATGTATTGTTGTTCAGATTGCCAATAACTAACTATGGGGGTGAAGCCTTGAATTACTTGCCATGATATCACTAGAGGAAAGAGTGAGGAAACCTGTAGATAGGGTTGCCAGTACAGGTTATGATTCCATGAGAGGGAATGGTGAGGGGAACCATGATTGGTTGAGATGACCTTTTCCAGGCAATACTCTTCTGAATTAAAATTGTTCAAAACCCAAGATTATCATCTGACCCAGGAAATTCATTTACCAGTCAAGCGGGTAGTTGAAAGTCCTTTTCATAAATTAATGAAATAATGGGCAAAGTACCCATCTAGAAATTTGGGGATATTACCCAGGAAATCTTGGTGTGTAAGGAAAGAAAGAGACAGAGAAAGAAGATAGGAAATCGTTAACCCAAGCTACAACAAAGCGTATTCTCCTACATGTCGGGTTCGACCTGAGTTCCTTGGGGCAAAAGGAAAAAGGGAAGACAGGGAGGAGGTTGGTTTTCTGTCGGGAAAAATAGAGAGAAATCGGGAACAATTTGGGAGCTAGAATGAAGAAGGCAACGAGCTTGATGTTGGGGAAGCATCTGATAAACCTTGAAGAGGCCATGGTTAAGAAGGCCATTCAAAAAGAAGAAGAGTGTGTGAGGCTCTCCAGTTAAAAAAAAAAAGAATAACTAAAGGAATTAAGTTGTTCTCATACAGGAGATAAGTAGAGGAGGAATTCAATATCTCAAGAAGAGACTTGATGAAAAGAATGCATGAGTACATGCAATATAAAGATCAGGGAACTCATGGGAGAGTCATGAACTGGAGCATAGAAGACCTGAAGCCTAGACTGGAGAAAAAGAGGGTCGTGGGCTTGGTGCTAGAAGGAAAGAAACCGATGCTGGAAGGAGAGGGCGTCGAGGGACATTGTAGCTGTGAAGGGACTCTTCTACACAGAAGAAATCCAACTGAGAAGGCATTTGATAAACCCCGTGGAGGTCCTAAGATCAGTGGGGAGGAAGGGATACTTATATTGCTGCCTGAGAGGAGGAGGAGAGTAACCTTCTAGATACCTTACTTGAATTTGGAAAGCGAACCCATAACACTTGTCCTAAGAAGAAGGTCGCGAGCTTGATGCTAAGGGGGCATATGATAAACCTCGCAGAGGTCATGATAGAGAGAGGATCTCTAAGAATTTACAGAAGACCTGAGGAACACAGAGTAGTTTCCCTAGTGATATCATGGCTTGGAATGGGGGTGGCCAAAGTGATAAGAGTGAAAGCCTCTGGTCCTACGGTTGGGTGGAAAGGAGAACACCCACAGTCAGTTGGTCGGCTATCAACTATAATAGATAAGTATTTTGTACCCTGTGTAATTGAATTGTAATTTAAGATTGAGTTTATTGTGAATGTTCCATGGATGTGCATGCTTGTTTGATGACTAGACTGGTTGTTATCTTGCATGTTTGTGTATTTAAGCAAGTAAGGAACTATATGGTTTAAACATGCTTTGTACACGTGAATTATTGAGCGTCCTATATTTGGCTCGAGTTAAAGGAATTAAAATGTGATTTTGTTGATCATATGCAAAGTTACATGTATGTATGTCCATACTTCCAGGTGTATTGGGTTTCTTGGAAAAAGGGGGGTGGAGTCATATGAAATGAATGATACCCCTTGAATGAAATGAAGTGGGGAAGGAGACCAAGAAGGTCTACCGAAGGAGGGATCTAGGACAATCCCTGAGATGTGAAGCCGATTTTGGGTTGTTAACCAAAGGAAAACCTTGGAAGAACCCTCGAAAAATGTCCAAGTCTCGAGTTTCAGACTGTCGTCTTGTCAAAACTCAGTGTTTTGAGATAAGACAAATCTCAGTCGTTGAATTGGAAGTGCAAATAAATCTTAACCCTTCATCAAAGGGCGTGGTTTCGAAATGACTGAAAGTGAGGGTGCTAGAGGACCCCGTAGGAAGATCTGGATCATTGATCAGAACCAGAGCGAGATCAGATCCTGACTGTCCATCACAGGATATCGTTCAGGGTAAGTTGTGGATCTGGAGGAGTTGTACTCTGAAGAAGGAGACTATGAGGGAATATCTACATCGTTAATCAGGGAATGGCTAGGATTAACCTCTATTGTGGATCTTTGTGGTCTCTCTTAAGTGAGATTAGAAGGAGAGGGACGTCAGTATGATGTGTCATTCTAACTTGGAGCGTCGACGTGCCCATAGGTTGACAGGTGTTAACCTATGAATGGGAACAGATAATTGGTCGATGGGCCTTTTGCGTGACTTGGGTCTTAAAACTTCTCTTAACCATATTCATCGGATCAAAAGGTTGAAAGATATCAATCATTGATCGTGGAAGATCCATCAGAGTATTCCCTAGTTGGACTAGGATGAGACTTCGAACTGCCAAAGTCGTCGATCTATCGGGAAGGATTCTAGAGTGATCATGATTGTCCATCGCAGTGGGACATTCGGAGTGATTTGATCCCCTGAGAGGAAAATATTCTGCATGAAAGACCCCGAGGAGCAATCTTGAGTGTCCATTAGACCCAATTAGATGTAATCCTGATCGTAGATTTTGGTGGTCCTTTAGGATGACGCCAGGGGGGAAACAACGTCATGCTAGCGTGGATGATGTCACTCCACCAATGCCCAAAGGAAAGGTGTCAACACCTGGAGATACGTGTCGAGTGCATTTGTGGGGACATGTATATCACATTGAGTACATGTGGAGGTCCATGTGTCGAGCAGTGGTGATGCCACGTGTAGTGGTCTTGCGGCATAGTAAAGAGATTACAGTGACACAAGATATGTGCCACATATCTTTCTAGCGTGTTTTGGGATGATATGTATCATCCTAGGAGTGTCCTAATACCGAGACCAAAGGAACTCTGAGAGAGAGTTGTGACCATTTATCTGCTCAAATAGGGAGATATCTAAGAGGATATCTCGACCGTCCTTTGGGGGAGGTTGTTTGGAGTGATCACATCGCAGAAAAAGGATTAACTCCAATGGAAAATCTCTGAGATTCAACCTTGATCATTGATCTACCAAGGTTGAGATCTCTCGCTAATGATCTAGACCATCAACCTTTAGTGAAGAACCTAAGCTAAGAGACGAAGGGTTGACGTCATGAATGATGCATCGTGCCAGTGAGGCAGCTAGAGTGTCCTTGGGACAACATATGTCAATCATTAATTGGTTGAGAAGCTAAGAGTGCTCTAGTTGGTTAGACGAACCTTAGACCACCAAATAAATCTCACCCATTGCTCGGGAAAACCATAAGAACTTTTACACCATCCATTGCAAAAAGGCATTGGAGGTAAAGGAAGGAATATTCCTTGATACCTTGGGTTCAGAGTGTTGAGACTGCATGAACTGATCGAGCTCTGAATGGATGGTATCGAGGGGAATATTCCTCGATAATGTATTCACCGGAGGTAAGCAAAGAGCGTGTCGGGTGAAGGCCCGAACGCTGATAATTGTAGGCTTACGTGGATGAAAGTTTCACATTGGAAAGTGATGCGAGTGCCACATCATTGCCATGTTGGTGCCATGTTATATAGCAGAAGAGACAGGGTGTCACATGGAAATAGGATAAATGTTGACAATGAAAACCTGAGGACTTTGGAAGGTCATAACTTCCAATCCATAGCTTGGATTCGAGCATGGTAACAGTTGTTAGAAAGCTCTTAACGAGAAGAAGATCATGGAGATCGCGGGATGAAGATTCAATATTATTAGAAGAGGTGAAAAATGAATACCCAATCCCTTAAAAGGAACTTAAGGGATTGGGTGTGTTACAAATGTTGGTTTCAAATAGATTGGACTTCACCAGAAAGTAGGAATGATGAATAATTAGATAAATATCCACGTAATGGTTTTTCTTCACATGAAAATTTAGAAGAACAAACTTCAACTCAAGATGAGCATAGAATGCCTAAGTGGGCCACTTGATTTTTAAAGGATGTAAGATCAGATGAGAAAAACAAAAAAGGTACAAGAAATTCCACCAAAATGCAAGAAAAAATTTCATTCATGGTCAATGCTTTGATTGATCCTTCCACTTTTAAAGAAATGGTAAAACATGAGGAATGGAAAAACACTATGGTTGATGAATATGAATTAGTTATTGAAAATGACATTTGGAAATTTCTTTATTTTCCTCCAGAGGTGAAACCCACCAGATGCAAATGGGTTTACAAAAATAAGTACAAATACAATGGTATGATTTATAAATATAAAGAAAGACTAGTGGCTAAGGGTTTTTTCTCAACAAGAAATAATTGATCATGAATCAACTTTTGCACCTACAACAAAGAGGAATATTATAAGGATGACCATTGTTTAACAACTCAAAATGGATGGAAATTACATCAAATGGATGTTAAAAGTTCCTTCCTCGATAGTAATTTAAAAGAATATGTATATATGACTCAACCTCCAAGTTTTGAACTTGAAGGACAAGCACATAAAGTTTGCAAATTGGATAAAGCATTGTATGGGTTAAAACAAGTTCTTAGAGCTTGGTATGCAAAGAAAAATGAATACCTTCACAAAGTGGGTTTTCAGAGAAGTGAATTTGATGATAATTTGAATGTACATATACAAGGTAAAAACATTATCATGTTAGTGATGTATGTTAATAACTTGATTATCACTAGGAATAATGATGATCATATTGCATAAGTTAAGCAAGAACTATGGGTTGGATTTTAAAATGATTTATTTGTGGTTACTTCACTACTATCTTGGAGTTGAAGTATTTCATCAACCTAATAACATTTTCATTAATCAAAGAAAGTATGCATGTAAAATTTTGAATAAATTTGGCATGGATGATTGCAATTATGCTCTTAACCCAGTGGAGAAAAATTTAAAACTTTCAAAATTTGAAGAGGGTGATTGGTAAATAGTACTAGTCATAGATAGTTGATTGGTAGCTTGATTTATTTGACAATTACTTGTCCATATTTGTCATATGCGGTCATTGTTTTTTCAATATTCATATAGGAACCAAGGAAAAATCACTAGAAGGCAACAAAGAGGGTGTTTAGATACATCTACGGTACAATAGATTATGGCCTTCTATATAAGAAAAATGTAAATTTTTACATATTAGATATTTATATGCATATTTTGTAGGAAATATTGAGGATAGAGAATCCACATCATGTTATTTAATGCATATGGGATCTGGGATCAACACCAATTTCATGGAGTTGCAACAAGCAAGACAAAACTGCAAATCCATCGACATAAGTAGAATACATTTCAACATGGGAAGCAATACATAAGATTGTCTGGTTATGTAAGGTGTCTTGGAGTTCTTCAAAAGGATGTCATTTCCTTATTGATTGATATCCAATCAACAATAAAAGTTGCTAAAAATCCAATGTTCCACTCCAAAAAAAATTGTGTTGACACTAAGTATCATTACATCAAAACACTCATCACAGAGGACATCATTGAACCAAAGTGATGTTCTTCTGAAGACCAAACTCTAGATATATTCACAAAACCCCTTGGAAAAATAAAATTTATTAATAGGGTTGGAAAGAGTGGGTGGGATTATTTTATATCCCGAAGGAACAATGTAATTGTCCTATGCATGGGGGATAGGAATTCTCTCTAACAACCAAGCATAAGCTTACTTGTTACTTCAAGGGTTAACATTAATAGGGAAAAAGAGCATTCCCTATTTAAGTTGAAAATTGAGATTGGTATTCGTCCAAATATACTTTTGGATCAAAGGGGGGATTGTTAGCCATGATGATCCTAAAGTACTTCTAGGCTTAGAATTTTCCTAAGATTATTGATTAGAACAATAAAATTATTATAGCTTTATTATACATGGACAATTGTCATATTCACATGATTATGTGATACGATGTCCATATTAAATTTAGCTTAGGAGATAATGATGGAGAGATTATTTAAACACTCTTATTTTCATGTTAGGTTGATTCAATCCTTAGCACTCACATCGATAATGTAATTGTCTTTTCTTTATTAATAAAATTTTATGTTTGAGACACTTTAGTATCTCCTTTTGCAAAGGCAATTGAATCTGAATCACACAGTAGGTCATCAAATGAGCTCGGATTTGATCTAATGGCCAGGAATTGAGTGGTTTCGATTGATGCTCCCATGTCAAATTGAGAATTACACCTCTAACTCTCATTCCTTTAAATGTTTTGTCTAGTTTTTTTTTCTTGGAATTCTATTGGAGGAAATCGTTGTTCTAAGATTGAGTGTGAGTGGGAAACATAATCATCCAAAACTAGTTCCATTTCTTGCATTGCTAAAGAGGAGGTCACAATATCTCTATTCTCACTATGTTGTGTTGCTTAGAAAATATCCCTATGTTTGGTTTCCACCTTGCATTTGAAATGCTATGGGTTTCGCTTCCACCCTGCATTTGAAACTACTACAAGTCCATGCTAATATATGGATAGAAGAGGCCTGACCCCACACACCAACCCTAGGGGATAAAATGAATAGCATTGAGGTTAGAGTAATGTGCCCTTCCATTTATTATTGTTAGGAAACAAACACCCAAATATCCTAAAAATAGAAAGAGAAGTAACTCCATGCCTTGAGAAGTAGATAGAAGAATGAAATATAAGTCTCTTTGAGGGGGAAACCTCCTTTTACAATAGAAAAAATGTACAAGATGAGATGATTATAAAATTGTGTCTCCTTAGTGTGTGTGTGTGTGTGTGTGTGT